>JASTWK010000844.1:0-72926 GCA_030770225.1 Temnothorax unifasciatus
AATGACTTACTTAGTAGTTAAGTTCAGCTTTTAGATTAAAATCTCTGAAGCTGAGTTTTTGTTGGGAATGCAGATAAAAAGAGACACGAAAGTTGAGAATTGAAAAATGTTTCAAACTGCGTATACTAAAAGAATCTGAGTAAGTTAATCACGAAAACTGTATGTCTCTCTCTATCCCAGCTGATCCTAGTATTAAAGTTTCTTAAAACCGATGTAATAATAGTGTTAAGCGTAACTTTCCGTATAGAGAAGCTCACTTATGTTTTAATGGTTGCAACTAGGCCTGATTTAGGGTTGCAACTAGGCCTATATTGTAAGTGTTTTGAGTCAATTTCTGAAATGCCTGATGAAAGCCACTAGAATGGGGTAAAGCGTATCTTCCGGTACTTATAAAGGAACAATTGATCATGGCATTGTTTTCGGTCAGTTCAAAGATAACAATCTTGTGGCATACAGTAACTCTGATTGGGCAGGCGATGTGAATACTAGGAAAAGTACAACTGGATGGTTGTGTTTGTTAAATGGAGGATCAGTAGCGTGGTTATCGCGAAAACAGTCAGTATCGCACTTTCTGCCATTGAGGCTGAATTTATAGCTTTGTGCTCCGTAACCAAGGAGGTTACTTGGTTAAAAAGATTGATTAACGAGTTAGGTTGTACCACAAAATTACCTACTACTGTTTACTGTGATAACCAGGCTGCTATCAGTTTAGTTAAAAATCCTACTGCATCAAGGCGATCAAAGCATATTGAAACGCAATATTATTATACATGTGATAAACAAAGATCACAGAAAATTAATGTAGTCTATATACCAACAGATCAACATTTGGCTGATTCGCTCACTAAAGCGTTGTGTAAACTAAAATGGTCAATCTCATGAATCAATGCGGTATGAAGGATATGAGCTAAATGCGTAATTTCTTTTGTATGAAAATTATGTTTTTTTGTGTATGAATAAAAAATTGAAAACTGTAATGGAATATGAATTGAATGGGAGTGTTGTAATAAGCAATTCATATTTTGCGTTCGTTGGACTCATGTGCTATTCGAAGTTTCGAGTATCGCCGACACCGCTGTTTGTCACGTGCTCTAGAACTGCTTAGCGCGTGCTTTTGGTGCTCGAGGTGCGTGTGCTTTTGGGGGAAAGGAAGGTTTTCTGCCTCACTCGTTGCAACGCTCTCTGACGAACCGTTCGCTCTGAATAACCGCACGAGTATCTACCTACTGCTTGTCTCATCACTATCCTGACTGTATCGTCGGTTATTTATTAATTAACAACAGTGACAATTGGCACTTTGATGTCCTTTCTTCAGTCTTTATGAACTTATGGTGGAACACTATCGCGTTCAATATTCCTATCGACATTGTTCATGCGTGTTATCGACGCATGTGCAAGTGCTCCTTCGAAGATTGTGGCGTGATCTACCACTCTTCAAGTGCAAAAGTGATCAAACGGGATCAATTCGAGCAAACCAAACGCGATCTATTGGAGCTGTCCGACCAAGTCGCTACCGTGGGTGAGTTTTTCACATGGGCGCTGCAATGCGCGGAATTCTTCGAGCAGCTCGAGACACGCAGTAGTAGTGCCAAACGTTTGCGGCTCTCGATCGAGAAGGAACAATCGTTGGTTGCCAGAATCGCGCAACTCGAGGGTGCGAAGTGCGATTGAAAGACAATTTATTCATAGCGGTGGTGATTATGCGAACGCCGGTAACAATGGTGACACGCGCGCGGCAGAACTCGTATGGCGAGAAATCTGTTGTGCCGTCGACTGGGATAGTGCCGGCACAGGATTCGGATATTTCGGGTCGGAGAATGAAGCTCGTCGCAACGTGTAAAATTATCAGTTGAATATATTTGATTTGCCCAAAGTTACAATAATCCCCTTTATTTCAAATCCCGGTACTCGCGTAACAGTAAACGATTTATAAGTATTGGAGTAGTGACCGTATGTTCTCAGACGCACGTCTCCGCTTTGATGTTAATTTGCGACTGCCCGCCGATCGTCGATTCCGCGGTATTCATCCGCTTGCTGTTGCTAACTCGGGGGCTCCCGAGTTAGCGCTAGCCCTACGCGGTCAGCGTTTTTGATCGTGTCGCATTGCATCGGATGATCGGTCGTCCGATGCAATCGTCAGTCTTTTCGGCGGATGTGGATTTTTACGTTTGTCGCTAGGGTCGGATTTCGTATCGGAGGCACTTGGTGTTGCCAAGTGCATTAATTACTTTCTACATCGTTGTGCGCCCACAACAAATCGATGTCGCGTTCGAAACACGGATAATGACCGGTGCGGTAATTAATACAGACATATAGAACCGAGACAGTTTCAGGAAGACGCCTGCAGCGTAGTGTGCAAGCGAGTACAAAACATTATAAAAACACATAAATGTGTCAAAGTGAACACCGCGTTCAACGGGGAGTTTGTAGCCGGTGATAAACGTGCCAATAAGAGTCTATGTACAAATAACAAAGAACTCTGTCCTACATCGATCATGCGCGAGTGGTACGTTTTCGAGCCCACATTAGCGTCCCTCGAGAAGTTCCAGGAACGCGACAGTGGGTGGGCGTTGACGCGAATCCTCAATTTGACAGTGAACGTCAACAGATACAATCCTTTGCGCGCGGGGTGTTACCTGAAGTTACCTCAAACTATTAAATTGAAGAACGCGGTGACCAATGTGCTGTCTATGGACAATGTGTTTTGCATGACGGCTGCTTTGCATCCAGCCGAAAGACATTCAGAACGGGAATCATCATATCCGCATTGTTCAACGGTACTGAATTTACGAGACATTGAGTTCCCAATGACGTTGAGTCAAATTAAACAGTTTAAACGACTCAACGATCCGTCAATGTCTATACCATCGAGGGACAGTCGAACGTTCTTCCAATACGGCTTACCGACCGCACGAGTGACAAACACGTCAATTTACTGTACGTGCAGGACCCACGGAACAACAATGTAGGATATTTTACGTGGATTAAAAATCTATCCCGCCTCGTGAGCTCACAATTGAGCAAGCACCATGTTCAGCAGTACATTTGTGATCGGTAAGTGTCTATATTTCTTTTAATAATATATATAAATTTATATTTTGTGTATAAAAAATTTTATAATATTTGTATGATTTTTTGCAGATGTCTTCACTACTTTAGTTCGAGCGACAAGTTGCAGTCTCACACGGCAGACTACCGAGAGGTAAACGACTGCGCCATCAGACTACCGAGCGAGGACAACAAGTGGCTGAGCTTCAAGAACCACAGCGGGAAAGAGCGACTTCCCTTCGTGGTGTATGCCGATCTGGAGTGCGTGCTGAAGAAGACACAACCGGAGACGGAGCACGCGTCATACGCCTATCGACATCATCGGGTATGGGATCGTAGTATAGGATACTACATACAGTGCTCGTACGATGAAACGTTATCGGCGTATCGATTTCGTCGCGATAATGACTGCGTCACGTGGTTCGCCGAGGAACTCAACGGATTGGCGCATCGCGTAAAGAACATCTTGTCAGACAATGTGTGCATGGTAGAGCTAACGCGAGACATTTCACAGAGCGGCGCAATGTCACATTGCGAAAAACCGTTCGCGCCGGATGATAATCGCGTACGCGATCATTGCCACCTGATCGGGCGTTATAGAGGTCCAGCACATTCGACGTGCAATCTGAATTATAAGGATTCTTACTTTATTCCAGTCATTTTTCACAATCTATCGGGCTATGACGCACACTTTATTATCAAGGAGATAGCTGCCGCGTTTGAAGGCTTGATCGATGTACTACCTATAACAAAGGAAAAATACATCTCATTCACGAAGCACGTGAAAGACACCACCAAAAGATCAGATTCGCGATGCGATGATATAAAATTAATCATCGACTCGTATAAATTTCTGAGCGCAAGTCTCGCAAAATTGGCATCCTTCCTCGATAAGAATAAATTGAAAATTATACGTTCCTTTTCCGCGTTATCCGACGACAATTTCGAATTATTGACGCGAAAAGGTGTCTTTCCATACGAATACGTGGACAGCGTCGAAAAGCTGGAGAATACGTGTTTACCGCCGCGCGATTTATTTTACAGTTCCTTGACCGGTGACACCGTATCCGAGAGCGATTACGCGCACGCCGCGAATGTACGGCAGCGATTCTCCGTTCGAACCTTGGGCGAATACAGCGATCTATACCTGAAAACCGATGTCTTGCTGTTGGCCGACGTGTTTGAAAATTTCCGCGACAGCTAACTATGACTCTCTTAAGGGGGGACATATGTGTAGACCGCAAGAAAAATAGGTAAAATTCGAGAATTTTATCTTGGAAACTATTAATTCGATTCGATTCGGTTTTTTTTTAGTTAATAGTATCTACATTGAGGCACGTTCACAAATTTTTTAAGGGAATTCATTCCCTCGGAGCGCTGTTCTCGTGGCCGGCGTAAAATGTTTTCGCAGACACGGTTCACGGTTCCCAAGATTTCGCGCAGTCGGTTGATCTGAAACGTAAAATTGAAACTCCGTTACTCCGAAACTAGCAATACATAAAGCAATTTCCATCGGAAGCTTTTATTTAAAATTTTTTTTACCGAAACGTCGACTGTTTGAACTCAAGATTCATTTTTTCGACCAAAATTTTCGACTTTTGTAGTTCTGATTAAAAAAAAACTAGTTGAGGTAAAAAAATCTCTCGATGGAAACGAGATAAACTATCGCCAAACATTGTGTTGTAAATTTGAAGCAAATCGGTTCCAGCCGTTCTCAAAATATTCTGGGAACCGACTTCGAAAGTATGTTTGAGATAATCGAGTTTAAAGTTTGGCAAAGAAATTACGTGTAAGAGATTATTTTTTTCATTTACCGTTAATCAGCGATTCCAGGGCCATATAAAGTAATCCCTCCGCATGCTGTCGCAGCATCCTCAGCAACAATTCGTGACTGTCTACGCTGAATTTCTCCCTTCACAGGTTCGCGTTGTGAGGTTTTAATTTCGCCCATAACGCTCATCATAACGTCCACAATTTTTCGAATTTTAACATGAAATTTACACACAATATTCTTTATACTTCAAACTTTAAGGAAAAGTGAAAAAAAATCAAATTTTTGAAAATTCTACACATATGTTCCCCCTTAAGGTAGCCAAATGCCTCTTCATCTAATTAGTGACGCGCATGAATGGATTAACGAGATTCCCACTGTCCCTATCTACTATCTAGTGAAACCACTGCCAAAAGAACGGGCTTGGAAAAATTAGCGGGGAAAGAAACCCTGTTAAGCTTGACTCTAGTCTGGCACAAGCGAGTCGCGAGTTACGGACTCGATCCCGCGTACTACTACACTTTACCAGGCTTTACGTGGGACGCCATGTTGAAACATACGTGTGTCAATTTCAAACTGCTGACCGACATTGACATGGTCATGTTTATCGAATATACGTGGTATTCGCGGCGGTCTGAGTCAGTGTTCAAACAGATACGCGCAGGCCAAGCAACAAGTACATGCAGTCGTACGATTCATCGAAACCGTCGTCGTACCTAATGTACTTCGATGTCAACAACTTGTACGATTGGACGATGTGTCAGCCACTGCCCTACGCGGAGTTTGATGAGTCAAAGACGTTTCGAATTTCGACCTTTAGCGCGATCGCTTTGGATTCGCCTACGGGCTATATTCTCGAGGTCGACCTAGAGTATCCGCAGGATAAACATGACGCGCACACTGACCTACCGTTCTGTCCGATGCGCGATAAACCGCCCGGCAAACGGCAGGACAAACTTCTCGCCGCACTGCACGAGCGTTATGTTATCCATTATCGCAATCTGCAGCAGTGCACGCGCCAACAGCCTTGGCGTCACAAAAATCCATCGCGTATTGCAATTTGCTCAATCTGCGTGGGCTCGCGTTTACATCAAACTCAATACAAAATATAGAACACAGGCCAAAAATGAGTTCGAAAAAAATTTATATTAATTAACCCCTTCGTTGGCAGAGAGAATTCGACAAAAATTGCCCAAAATGGCAGGAAAATTTTTTATCCTAAAAATTTGTATCTTGGGGTTTTTGAGGGCGCTGATTACGAATCTGAACTTAAGATTCAAAAATTCAAAATGGTGGATCCAATATGGTGGACGAAAATACAAAAAACGGCTTGATTTGGATAAATCTTGGTACTTATGGGTATTTAGGTTGCTGATTACGAATCTGAACTCAAAAATTCAAAAATTTCAAAATGGCGGATCTAATATGGCGGACAAAAAATACCAAAAAACGAAAAAAAAAACTAATTAAAACTGCTGAAAAAAACTGATGAAACTTTATTTGAAGAAGTAAGTCCCCAACCAAACTTGGCTCAGTACTCAAGCTTCGTAAATTCTCGTAATTAAAATGTTTTTCAAACTTTGAGAAATCTCAAAACTGGAATTCTTAAATCATTTAAAACAACATTGAGTACCAAGCTTCATACATTTCCACCTAATTTTTGTATTTTGCTCTATGTTATTGATTCGCCATTTTGAATTCCTTCATTTTAAGTTCAGCTTCGTAATCAGCGACCCCCAAATCCACGAGTGGCAAATTTCATCCCAATCAAGTAATTTTTTGCATTTTTATCCGCCATTTTGGATTCGCCATTTTGAATTTGCAAATTTTGAATTCAGATTTGCAATCAGCGACCCCAAAAAAACCCCCGAGTGGAAAATTTCATCCTAATCAAGTAATTTTTTGCATTTTCATCCGTTATTTGGATCTGCCATTTTGAATTTGCAAATTTTAAATTCAGATTCGTAATCAGCAACCCCAAAAACCCCCGTATAAGACTTGGATGCCAAATTGGAGCAAGGTTAAATAGAAAAAAAAGGTTTGACGCATTTTTGCGTCAATGCCACACAGGACACGGAATAATTTGACGCACTATTGCGTCAATGCCAACGAAGGGGTTAATGAATAACGCAGTTTCGGAAAAACGATGGAAAATGTACGCAATCACGTCGATGTAAAATTACTGACAAAGTGGGACGGACGATACAGCACGGAGGCAATAATCGCGTGACCGAATTTCCACAACAAGAGCGTGTTTTCGGAAAATTTGGTGGCCGTCGAGCTGCGCAAACTCGAGGTGAAATTCGACAAACCGATCTACGTCGGCATGTGCATCCTCGACATATCGAAGGTGTGCCTATACGAATTTTACCACAAGTACATAGCTCCCCTGTACCGCGACTCGTGTAGAATCATGTATACCGACTCGGACAGTCTGATTTATCATATCGAGTGCGACGACGCGTATGAGAACATGAAACGTGATGTAGCCAGGTTCGACACGAGTGATACTTATGGTATGCCTCTCGTGAATAAAAAAGTGCCGGGCCTGATGAAGGACGAAAATAACGGTGCCATTATGACCGAACGTTTCGTTGGACTTAGGGCGAAAATGTACGCCTTACGAGCCGATGGCAAAAAAGACTGTAAAAAAGCGAAAAGTGTCAAAAGCAACGTCATCGCGCGTACCATCACGTTCGACGACTACGCGCGGTGTGCTGAACGATGAGATCGAAATGACTCGACCGCAGTCGTGCATAAGATCAAAAATGTAGATGTAGGCGAAACCACAAAGCGATCGCGCTAAAGTCAAAATTCGAAACGTCTTTGACTCATCGAAACTCCGCGTAGGACAGTGGCTGACACATCGTCCAACCGTACAAGTTGTTGACATCGAAGTACATTAGGTACGACGACGGTTTCGATGAATCGTACGACTGCATGTACTTGTTGGCCTGCTCGTATCTGTTTGAACACTGACTCAGACCGCCGCGAATACCACGTTCGATAAACATGACCATGTCAATGTCGGTCAGCAGTTCGAAATTGACACACGTATGTTTCAACATGGCGTCCCACGTAAAGCCTGGTAAAGTGTAGTAGTACGCGGGATCGAGTCCGTAACTCGCGACTCGCTTGTGCCAGACTAGAGTCAAGCTGAACAGGGTCTTCTTTCCCCACTAATTTTTCCAAGCCCGTTCCCTTGGCAGTGGTTTCGCTAGACAGTAGATAGGGACAGTGGGAATCTCGTTAATCCATTCATGCGCGTCACTAATTAGATGAAAAAGCATTTGGCTACCTTAAGAGAGTCATAGTTAGCTGTCGCGGAAATTTTCAAACACGTCGGCCAACAACAAGACATCGGTTTTCAGGTATAGATCGCTGTATTTTCGAACGGAGAATCGCTGCCATACATTCGCGGCGTGCGCGTAATCGCTTTCGGATACGGTGTCATCGGTCAAGGAACTGTAAAATAAATCGCGCGGCGGTAAACACGTATCCTCCAGCTTTTCGACGCTGTCCACGTATTCGTATGGAAAGACACCTTTTTCGCGTCAATGATTCGAAATCGTCGTCGGATAACGCGGAAAATTTGGAACGTATAATTTTCAATTTATTTTTATCGAGGAAGGATGCCAATTTTGCGAGACTTGCAGCTCAGAAATTTATACGAGTCGATGAATCTTAATTTTATATCATCGCATCGCGAATCTGATCTTTCGGTGGTTGTCTTTCACGTGCTTCGTGAATGAGATGTATTTTTCCTTTTTTATAGGTAGTACATCGATCAAGCCTTCAAACGCGGCAGCTATCTCCTTGATAATAAAGTGTGCGTCATAGATAGATTGTGAAAAATGACTGGAATAAAGTAAGAATCCTTATAATTCAGATTGCACGTCGAATGTGCTGGACCTCTATAACGCCCGATCAGGTGGCAATGATCGCGTACGCGATTATCATCCGGCGCGAACGGTTTTTTCGCAAATGTGACATTGCGCCGCTCTGTGAAATGTCTCGCGTTAGCTCTACCATGCACACATTGTCTGACAAGATGTTCTTTACGCGATGCGCCAATCCGTTGAGTTCCTCGGCGAACCACGCGACGCAGTCATATCGCGACAAAATCGATTACGCCGATAACGTTTCATCGTACGAGCACGTATGTAGTATCCTATACTACGATCCCATACCCGATGATGTTGATAGGCGTATGACGCGTGTTCCGTCTCCGGTTGTGTCTTCTTCAGCACGCACTCCAGATCGGCATACACCACGAAGGGAAGTTGCTCTTTCCTGCTGTGGTTCTTGAAGCTCAGCCACTTGTTGTCCTCGCTCGGTAGTCTGATGGCGCAGTCGTTTACCTCTCGGCAGTCTGCCGTGTGAAACTGCAACTTGTCGCTCGAACTAAAGTAGTGAAGACATCTGCAAAAAAAACATACAAATATTATAAATTTTTTATACACAAAATATAAATTTATATATATTATTAAAAAAAATTGCGACGACGCCGGCTACCACCGGTCTTGCATGCCGCGAGAAAGCGCGCCGTCGAATTATTACTAAATCTTTCAAATCGCGGAAAGTAATTATTAGTCCAGACATAAACGATAGCTCGGCCGAATATTTTCACCTAAAGCTCGATATGGGCGCCAGGTGCGAATACGCGCACCACGTTACTCTAACTCTAACGCTAATACTTAAACGCAAAATATCTCAGGTGTGAGTTTCTTGTGACTTTAGATCGCTGTTAGATCTCGGAGGGGAGGAAGAGGGAGCGCAACGCAATTAGCATACACAAATAACAAGAATAACAAATGTGATGTATTTGAAAGAAAAAGTTACTTTAGAATATAAATTACTTCAGAATTCGGTGAATTACAAAGGTTACTCCAAAGTCAAGTTACATCGGAATAAATCGGTGAATTACAACGGTTGCTTCAGAATATCAATTACTTCGGAATGATTCGGCAGATTGCCAAGATTACTTCTCGAATCTAAGACGCAATTACACGAACGCAATACACAATACGCGATACACGAACGCAATACACGAAACGCGATACATGAGCGCAATACACGAAACCTACGCGCGGCGACTTCCCAACTGCCGTACGTTTCCAGTTGGTCGTCCCGAAATGACCATCGCAACGTCTCGCTAATGGTCCCGTAATGGCTAGACGCGGCGTCCCGCGAAAAGCCCCGACACGATACAGGTGCCTCGCGCCCCTGGATCTGATTACGCGAACCGTACTCCTCCGTTCTGCGACATGCTATCCGATAGCGCAAAGGACACCTCGCCAACGATACTCTATATCCAATGCGGACGACGCCCGGCACGTCACGACGTGATCACGTGGAGCCCACGGCCCCACGACGATGCGGTGTCTGGCCCGTGCGAAGGGCTCTCCGCCGACTCTAGCACGAAGGAGGACTCAATTACACACAACGCAATTACACCAAACGCGAATACACGAACGCGAAACGCTAATACACAAACGAACTCTACAACGGATTACGCGGTGACTGTCGGCCGCGTGCGACTCTTCGGGCAGGGCGATTACGTATTACTCTGCCGGCCGGGCCCTCCGCCAGTATTCCACTCGATAAACGCGGAACGACTCGTTAATGCAGAACGATACTCTAACGCCAGACAGACAAAGCGACAAGATACTCTAACGCGGAACGATATTACTCGGGAACATGCTTCCCGCGACTCTACGCGATTCTCGGAAGGGCCTCGACCGCCAGAAGTATCTTACTTGTACCTAGTCACGGATTACGAGATGCTCGAGTAGTGGCCTTACAAAGTCCGCAAGTTCGGCAGCCGGTCCTCCCGGGATGTCGTCTTTCGCCACGCCGACACGACAGTGATCCTCTCAATCCTCTGACCCAGCGGGACCACGCTGGGCCCGCGCGCCTGCGCGCCGTGCTTGCAAGCCCGACCGCCGGTAGACCCTCTGCGAAAACGGCGCTCGACTTTCCGCCCCTATCGGCGCTTCCTTTGATTCCGTCGCCCGCCGGGGGTATTTTCGAATATGCTGGGTCCGGCTGTCCAAGCTGCGACCTCCGAGCCGGTTTCGACTGCCAGGCTGGCCAGGCCAAGGCAGATCGACCGGCGGCAATGCCCCGTGGCGAGTTCCTCTGATGGGCCCATTCCGGCGTCGTTGGCTGATGCGTTCGCCCTGCGAAACGCTCCAAGCTGTATCGGCAAAGGGCCCAGACGTGGCCCGCGCGCCGGCCAACTTCTCCGAAGAACGCCTCCTGTATTTCCCGCGGCGCGACTAATGTCGTTACAATGTTTCCCGGCCATCTACTCGGCATCTGAAATTCTCGCAAAAGAAATATAATTTCTACCGAATTCCAACGCTGTCGCCCCGCCCCGCTCCGGCGGAGGCGACATCCTGGACGTTCCCTTCGGCCGAGCTACCGTCTGGACAGGGGACGTGACTATGTCACGTCACAAAATATAGACACTCACCGATCACAAATGTACTTCTGAACATGGTGCTTGCTCAATTGTGAGCTCACGAGGCGGGATAGATTCTTAATCCACGCAAAATGTCCTACATTGTTGTCCCGTGGGTCTTGCACGTACAGTAAATTGACGTGTTTGTCACTCGTGCGGTCGGTAAGCCGTATTGGAAGAACGTTCGACTGTCCCTCGATGGTATAGACATTGACGGATCGTTGAGTCGTTTAAACTGTTTAATTTGACTCAACGTCATTGGGAACTCAATGTCTCGCAAATTCAGTACCGTTGAACAATGCGGATATGATGATTCCCGTTCTGAACGTCTTTCGGCTGGATGCAGAGCAGCCGTCATGCAAAACACATTGTCCATAGACAGCACATTGGTCACCGCGTTCTTTAATTTAATATTTTGAGGCAACTTCAGGTGACACCCCGCGCGCAAAAGATTGTATCTGTTGTCGTTCACTGTCAAATTGAGGATTCGCGTCAACGCCCACCCACTGTCGCGTTCCTGGAACTTCTCGAGGGACGCTAATGTGGGCTCGAAAACGTACCACTCGCGCAAGATCGATGTACGACAGAGTTCTTTGTTATTTGTACATAGACTCTTATTGGCACGTTTATCACCGGCTACAAACTCCCCGTTGAACGCGGTGTTCACTTTGACACATTTATGTGTTTTTATAATGTTTTGTACTCGCTTGCACATTACGCTGCAGGCATCTTCCAGAAATTGTCGCGGTTCTATATGTCTGTATTAATTACCGCACCGGTCATTATCCGCGTTTCGAACGCGACATCGATTTCTCGCCATACGAGTTCTGCCGCGCGCGTGTCACCATTGTTACCGGCGTTCGCATAATCACCACCGCTATGAATAAATTGTCTTTTCAATCGTAACTTCGCACCCTCGAGTTGCGCGATTCTGGCAACCAACGATTGTTCCTTCTCGATCGAGAGCCGCGAACGTTTGGCACTACTGCGTGTCTCTGAGCTGCTCGACGAATTCCGCGCATTGCAGCGCCCATGTGAAAAACTCACCCACGGTAGCGACTTGGTCGGACAGCTCCAATACATCGCGTTCGGTTTGCTCGAATTGATCCACGTTTGATCACTTTTGCACTATTGAAGAGTGGTAGATCACGCCACAATCTTCGAAGGAGCACTTGCACATGCGTCGATAACACGCATGAACAATGTCGATAGGAATATTGAACGCGATAGTGTTCCAACATAAGTTCATAAAGACTGAAGAAAGGGACATCAAAGTGCCAATTATCACAATAATTAATTTCACTTCAAGAGTTCATTGAATCACTGTACCAATAGGATCGAATACCTTATTATCGACGGAACGGTAATAGCGTTGCAGACACAGGTTGTCCATCACCACCAATTCGACGCATTTCCCACTGCCACTTCCCAATAGCGATACTCCTCATACTCTTACCTAAAGTCAAGTTTATTGTAAAAGGAGTCATCACAGATAAAGCTAGACGAGTTTCATATTCTTTTTCCTCGTTCCGCACCTGTATGTATATTTTCCATCTTGTGTTAACAAACCAGTTATAAGAATACTCGGTATCCTCGATAACAACTCCTTGTCTAACGATGCGTTTATCGGTTCCGCGTATCCCGAGTTCGCGATCGCGAACGAACTGCACCAGTGATTTTCGTTGCACATCCGTCGAATTTTCTCCTCGATCTTCTTCTTCGCGCAAAGCACTGGCGATATCTATACTATTATTATAAAGAGACAGAGTTTGTCGGTTTGATTGTTTGCGTTCGATGATCTCGGAAACCAATGGACCGAGTATTTACCAAACGTATATGAAATAGGGGTAGAATTTCCCGGGGAGTGTTATAGGGTGTATAGTTTTTTGTTACCGATTTTCTGGAAACCGGTTTATCTAATTTCTTCAATTTTTCGGGAAATAATTGACGGAATCTCAAAGTATTGTATATAAAACGGGTAGAATTTCCCGGGGAGTGCCATTAGGTGTATAATTTTTTGTTACCGATTTTTTTGGAAGCCGGTACCAAAATTTTATTTTTTTTTATTTTCCAATTTTTCGGGAAATAATTGACCGAATCTTAAAGAATTGTATATAAAACAGGGTAGAATTTCCTAATAAAAAGGTTACCGATTTCTGTCTAAAAAAATCTACGTAATTCTGATTTCTGCAAATTTTGAGATATCGAGTTAATTTTTTTTTATGGATAGAATATTATTATATTAAATTTCGAGAATCGGTGAATGGGTTACCGATTTTTGCTTAAAAAATGTGTAAGATTTTTGCTTAAAAAAAAGTGTGTAAGTTATACATGTCATATTTGTCATCTTATATAGAGTATCATTAAAGGAAGGTTGTTTTGAATTTGATGAGGATTGATAGAGGGGTTACCGATTTCTGCTTAAAAAATGTATAAGTTATTTGATTGATACAGTATTATTTAAGGATGTTATTGAATTTGGCGAGAATTGGTGAAGGGGTTACCGATTTCTGACATATAGTATGACAAATGATATATGTATAATATGTGAAACCAGCAGCTTATAATGACAAGAGAGTGAATTGATAGCAGGTCAGCTTAGTAATTTCAATAGTTTTTATGTAAATCAATACATCAAATTTCGTACTGATTATATTGATTTTCTTAGTACATGAGAAACGTCATTTGTCAGCTACACGTTTTATATAAATGCTTTGCATTTCGAGACATTTCGTGTTTTTGTAAGACAATTTAGAAATTATTATGAAATTATTGTCGGCTATGCGAACAGTATAGAAAAAAATAAAGTGAATAATAAATTCAAGTATTTCTATTCAAACTGAGTAAAGTGTTGCGGTAAAGCTCTTTCGACATGTGATGTTCTTGAGATTATTCATATTTAAAAAATAAGGAGAGAGAGAAATTTAAAAAAAGCAATAAACATAGAAAATAAAAATATTAAAAAGGAAGAAAATAATGATTATAAAAAATGTAAGTATTTAATAAAAACAATTTTGGTTTTTTAAGAAATGTATGTACTCTCTGTCTCTTTATAAAACAATCAAACCAATAAACTCTGTCTCTAATAAGTGAAATATGTAATATTGAAAATTAAAAAATAGCAAATGCTACGCGTATGAGAGCCATGCATGTGAGGTCGCGAGCGAAGCCGCGGGGCATGCTAGTCATCTAATAAATGTTCACCATAGTAAAAATGTTCGAAGTACATAAAGCCATCGCTTTCATCGATTTCATCACTTTTATAGTCCGGTGACCACGAGCGATTATTGTCAAGCACCATTTCTTCTTGCTCACTGTTATTAATAAACAAAATGTTCACGTCGCGAAAGCTAATGGTTTTTTCGTTGACATTCGCCGCAATCCTTAATCATCGGAGCGGAACCGTCGATGTGCGTTTGCTGCCACGGTTGATTGTAATGTTCGTTACAACGACGATAGATCTGAACCTCCAGATCCGCCTTTGTTTGCTCCGGAAGCTTGTCCCACACGTAATAAACGTGATCGCCGCACATTTGCACAGAACGGCTTTCGGCACGAATTGCAGCTGTTAAAATCGTGAATGTCCGAAGGTCTCGACAGCAGGACGAACATCTTTGCGACTGAGCGATAAAAGAATCTCTTTTACAGAGCACTTGCACGTAATAATGTTTAACCATAAAATAAATCGCGATACTTTTCGATCGATGTATCGCTCTCAAAGTCTTACTACTGCGGCTCGACGCGCTTCATTTCTCGTTACATACCCTTTGCTCTCTCTCTCTCGCTCCAACTAATTTTTAGAAAAATATTTTTCTTTGTCTCGCGTACTGCGTAGATAGATTGTTTAGTCTACGCGATAACACCCCCTTTTCCTAGAAAAATTTGTTTACGACGAACATGTTCCGACAGGTTCGATGCATCATCGAGTCGATCATCGCTGAATACTTTAATAACATAAAGAAAGCAGCTATAATATCTATTCGAGCCGTATATGCGACGTTCACCAAACTCCGGCTACATAAATTTACAATCAAATATCGCATACCGTAACATAGAAGCCAAGCGTCGATGTTCTAGCAGACGTCGGCGCTGTCCGGAAGTAATTGTAATAAGTTCCCGGGCACCTCCCAAATCAGCGCACGGTAGGCCACCCTTGGGGTTTTAGTGGGTAAGAATCCCACACTCCCCCCGACCTCTCCCCGGAGGGCGGGTCTTCCCTCTCCCACTAGAGGGGGCTGTCGGTCCTAGACCGGCAGTCGAAGATTTCCCCAAGAAAAAAAAAAAAGACGTCGGCGCACGCCTTTGTAATGCGTGACGTATTGCGACTATCATTATATTTTTATACACCGCCATTATAATTTTCTCTGACGACTTCTCCGTTCTGCAACCGTCATTGAAGTCGCATCGAGTCCGCGCAAAGTGATATACGTGTTTCTTTACGAGTTTTTTGTACGAACGCGTTTTCGGACGTGTTCTGTGATTTTGTAATGCCTCCGCGCGAACCTTTTGTACCTAAAGGCATAGAAGACAGTGAAATTTGGGGAGGGGGGCGATGCTCCCCAGTTTGAAGACGCTATAGAGGCGTTTGATGGCGCTGCTCCCGTGCCCCGGCTTCCGTTTTTTGGCACGATATCCGTACCCGGCCGCGCGCGGGAGGACCTGTTCCGCCTGACGGGGGACTGACTTCTCTTCTTGGACGAGGCGCTGATTGCCTACGCGAACCGCCTAGTGACGCGCAACGCGTAGCGAGGGCTCCTGTTCGCCGCTCTGCTAAGGTAGGATTTTTTACGCGACCGCCACGCGGACTCTGCGGACCCCGCGGTGCGACCGCGACCGCGAACGCGGACCCCCTGCGCGGACCCGCGGACCCGCGGCGCGACCGTAAACACGAACGCGGACCCCTCGCGCGGACCCGCGCGGGTGAATCATCCCGGTGAGTCATCCCCGGTGAGTCATACACGTGGTATGCCAGGGTTACCCCCCCCCCCCTTCTCCTTGAAATCCGTTACTCCGCCCCCTCCCCCCTCCCCTCACCTCCGCGTTATCTCCTTGTAACCCAATACCCTTGTGCAACCCGATATCCCGCCTCCTTCCCCCTCTCTTCACCCTCCCCCCCCGCGAAATCCGATACCTCCTCCCTCACCTTCCCCGGAGCCCCCGGGGTGAAACTCCCTTATTATAACTACTAATAAAAAATCTAATTCAACAAAGTTGTAAATTTCATTACCTTTCATTTAAAAAAAGCATCAAAATCGGTTTAAATTTCAGAAACACAGTTTCATTTGGCCTCACTATGCGCCGCCTGTCTTGCAACGTGACGGCAACCAACCTCCTTTAGATGTTAATACGGCTCTGTGATTGGTTTATGACATCTTAAGATTGTACTTAAGAAGCGGTTTTACATATAAGGTCCGATTATGAATATCGGCCTATGAGACGTTCTGTCATAAACGCATAATAGATTGACTCGCACTCTCGACCTTTCTGATTGGTCGGTGATAACCGCCAATGACAGGTTTAGAGAAAATGTCTGTACCGCAGAGACGAAGAAAATGGCCGTCACGCAGAGACAAAGAATGTGATTGGCTGAGACGCGCTTATGTGTGTCCGACATGTGTGTCCGTCATGTGTGTCTAGAAAACGCCGCCAGAGCGCGATACACGAATAGAAGTCGTCACAATTGGGATGATCCATTGTTGCGCTGCACACGTGAGGAGACATGTGAGTATTATGGTCGATTCAGACATAATTGTGCCATGCCCGTACCGTGACCGTACCATGACCGTTCCGTGCACGGACAAAAAGATTAGTCAATAAAAACAATAAGATTTACATAGAAATGTTTATATGCACCATGACCGTACCAATGCCGGCTCGTCCGTATTCATGGCTACACGGTCACCTTGATCGGCGACGTTATTTTTACAAATATGGCTTGCACGGTACGATGGTGTTTGAACACGTCTCTGATAAAAACACAGAACGATTGGTAAAATACTATTGATATTAATAGTTGGTAAAATACTATTGATATTAATAGTATTTTACCAATCGTTCAGTGTTTTCATCGGAAACGCGTTCAAACGTCGTACTGTGCGAGCCGTATTTGTAAAAATAACATTGCCGATTATGGTGACCGTGTAGCCATGAATACGGACGAGCCGGCATTGGTACGGTCACGGTTACATATAAACATTTCTATGTAAATCTTATTGTCTTTATTGACTAATTTTTCTGTCCGTGCACGGTACAGTCACGGTATGGGTACGACACAGTTATGTCTAAATCGACTTTAATGCGTTTACTATCTTTTGTATTTTTTTAATACTATAAAACATTTACAAAATTTTTCACCGTTTCTTTATTAATGTATATATTGTGTATCAAACAGAGCAAAGAAAAAATAGATACGGGAAGAAGAGAAATGAACAGAAGGGATCGAGATGGATCGAGAGGAAGAGATCGAGACAGAGAGTAGAAGAAGAAAAAAGAAAGGAGAAAAAATATAGAGAGACAGAAACAGGAAGAAAGAAAAAGGGAGAGAAAGAAAAAGGAAGAAAAGGAAGCCAAAGAAAAAAAGTTAGTATATTGCTTTATTTTTAGATTATAAAATTACATATACAGGGTAACCTCTGCAACAAACTCTGAGGAACAATAAGTCGCGCAGAAAGGATCATTTTTTTGTCGAGCAACCCATGTTCTCTGACGCGTCGTTTAAGAACTCCGCGCAGACAGGTCTTAAATAACATTTATTACAATTATGAGTAATTATTTATTTATTGTTTTAAGTACACTTGCAAACAGTTTACAGAACGTTTAAAGTATCTATCCTGCATTCATGACACCATCGTAACATTGATGGTCGGACTCTATCGAACATTTGAGATCATGTTGCGACCAACTGTAGCGCAGAATACAATCAGGTTCAGGGTGGACACTTTGAAAACTTGTAAACTGTCTCAAATGTACTTGAAACAATAAATAAATAATACATCTCATAATTGTAATAAATGTCACCTAAGTCTTGTCTGCGCGGTTGTAGCTCCTAAACGATGCGTATAGGGGTTGTTTGACAAAAAATGATCCTTTCTGCGAGATCTATTGTTCCTCAGAGTTTGTTGAACAGGCCCTGAATCAATCTGTATAGTTATGGCAACAATTTATGTAATATTGTTTATTATTGGTTTACTTTAGTAATAAATATAAATGATTTAAGAAACGAGAGAGGAACAAAAAAGAAAGAGACACGAAGAAAAAGAAAAGAAAGAGGAGGACAGAGACTACAGGAAAGAAACAAGATGTAAGTTACATTTGTCACATTACAATTACTTAAAGAAAGGATGTAAAAGCCACCATTTTGTGCCCTTAACAGGAACCTGTAAAACACGCTTTGCTATCTTTTTTGAGGTTGAAAGAAGAAGGAAATAATTTTTCACCAGGAAATTGAGGGAAATATTTTAGAAGCGATAATAAATGTTTTTAAAATGTGTGTCAAAATAGCTGTGTTTAAGTGGTTTAACTACATTTCCATTTAATGAATTCTACAGCACGAAATTGTATAGAAATGTCTGTACATAAAACACGAGCGCATGCACCATTGCTTATATACACTTGTCATACCGTGTGTACAAAAATTTGGAAACGACCAATTATCTCAGAAAGCATTTTTTGGGGGGGGGGGGGAATGTTTGGGAAAAATGGGAAAAATTTGGAGGATTTAAAGGCGGCCAATAGACGATCTTATTAAATTATAGATCCGGGGACCATGTTGGGCCCAGTAGAGCTCAAGTAAATTTTTGTTTAAAAGGTTAAATTACGTTCTTTCAGTTTACGTTATGTGTTTTATTTTAATTCTTGTATGTTCAAAGAAAAATAAAAAGTAAGTATTACTTTTTATTGTGTAATTAGTATACATTATTGAATAGAAAAAGCTTCATCCGGGTTTATCCAAAATAATCAAACCATAATTAGATTCTTTGTAGTACATATTTTGGATAAAGCTTTTTTTACTCAATAATGTATACTAATTACACAATAAAAAGTAATGGTTACTTTTCATTAAATTTCTTTGAACGTACAAGAATTAAAATAAAACACATAACGTAAACTGAAAAAACGGAATTTAACCTTTTAAACAAACACAAAAATATTACAATTTAATTGCAATAATATACTTTTATAATTATGTAAAGACACAATATAATTTTCCAATAACTAGTTGCTCTGAGAAACTGTTATTATGGGCTTTGTTATAACACCACCAGAATATTTTACCGGCCTTATTATGATAGAATCTGCATTATACAAGTATAAATAATACTTTACTATGTTATTTTATTTATTTAAGAATATTGATTTTATCTAATTTTTCCAGCTAGATTTGCATTCTATCCCACTGTGCGTCATAAGAATTATTGATAGAACTCTTCGGGGGGTGACCAGAACTCCCGTCAGAACTCCGGTAAAATAATTTTTTAATTTTAGAGGTGGCACTTCGAAAGGCTATAATTTTTTATTTTAATATTGGTAGTAGCGCTATAAAACCTATAGGGAACTCTAGAACTCTTCGAAATCTTTCTGAATCTATCATAACAAATTGATTTTTTAAAAAATGGGGAAAATTTTTTGTTTTACTTTGACATCGATTTTTGGGCTTATTTGAACGGAACTTTTTCTAAAACCTATAGGGAACTCTAGAACTCATCGAAATCTATCCGGAACTACCATAAAAAATTCATTTTTTTCAAAAATAGGGGGCGCCGTGAAGTTAGACCCCCCATTTTTAAAATAATGTTTTCGTCACTTTAAATGACGGAACTCTTTCTAAAAACTATAGCGAACTCTACAAATTTTGCTGGGGAATCCAGAACTCTAATAAATTTTTTCGAATTTTGAAAAAGGGTGGCCAATTTCACAGACATTAAGATTTTTGTTATTTTTATATCTGGTAATTGGTTAGGAATTTGATAGGTTTGTATAGGAAAGATATTGCAGGGTTTTCACTAAACTATAATATAACATTGAAAAATTCTATTGTTAATATATGTGTTTGTTAATAACAAATTATCGGTTAAACAATTTGGCACCTGTTAATTCACATATTGATATTGTTAGGTTCTCCTCAATTACGCGGTTTTGATTCTACAATAAAATTATCTTCTTTATATGACACTGTATTTTATTGTTATAAATATTTTGTAAATAAACAATTGCAGAAATAAAAGTTATTGTTACTTTTTGTAGGTGTGGTGATGCAGAATGTACTGATGTAAGTAAAGTTTATATTCACCAAAACGGGTTTTTATATAGGGTAACCAAAACGATTTTTCCCGGGGACTTTCAAGTCTGCGTTGCTAGATTTAGGGGTGGTTTAGTCGTACGGACCCAAATTTCGGCATCTAACTCTTTAATATTCTTTACAATTTTATACAGCTTTTATTAATGGAGTAACAAGGTTTTGATCTGTATAAGAGTTGTTATATACTATCCGGGGAATAAATTAAAAATATTTGTTGACATAGTCAATAATTTGTTTATGATTGTTTATAATAACACAGGCACACAAAAAAAAGTGGTCTGTACCAAAGACTAGACCCATCATTTCTTATGTATTTTGACGTGCTAAATCCAAATCCGGGGTCAAAATTGAACCCCACCACACCAATTTTTTTTAAATTGCGAAAAACCACTATTGAAAACGGAAAATCCCAATATAAGGTGGGTCAGCGTTAGGTATAAATGTGGCAACCAACTGTAAGACCCAATCTATATGTACTTTGATGTCCTGAATCCGAATCTCGGGCCAGCATTACTGTACCACCCCCCACGTTCTTTTTAATCACGAAAAATCACCCTTTAAAACGGAAAATCCCGCTGTAAGGTAGATCAGCGTCAGGTAAAAATGTAACAATTGACGTTACGGCCAAGTTGGACGTACCGAGACCTGGTTTTGTGGGAGACCGCAGCTCTGCCCCCTGGGGGCCGAGTTGGACGCCTGCCTTCGCATCCTATCCCGACCGATTTTAAATAGATATACCTACCGTTATTTGATTTCTACCGAGAGCTCACTTAGTTTTAGTTTTGAAGAGGAAAAGAGTTTTTTTTACTCCTTTTTCCTTTTATAACGAATTCTTTTTTTTCGAACGATCTATGCAGAGGATTTTTTTTTCTTTTTCGACTTTTAAGGTCTCATGAAACAGTTCGTCAAAGCTTTGGACAAAGAAAGCGCCTGTTTTGAATATTTACAAGAGAAGTTTCCTGAAATAAGCGATGCTAAACTAAAAGAAGGTATTTTTGATGGACCTCAAATTCGTATCTTGTTTAACGATGAAAAATTTATCATAAAAATGACTGAGCATCAAAAAGCAGCATGGCTCAGTTTCAAGAAAGTAGCTCAGAATTTCTTAGGGAATCAGAAAAGTGAGGACCAGAATACAGTTGAGAAGATGTTAGAAAATTACAATCGTTTGGGCTGCTTGATGAACTTAAAATTGCATTTTCTACACTCTCATCTAGATTACTTTCCCGAAAACCTAGGAGATTACAGCGAAAAACAAGATGAAAGGTTTCATCAAGATATGAAGGAAATTGAGCGTCGGTATCAAAGAAGGTGGGATGTTAATATTGTTACGTCCAACCCCAGGATTAAGATAAAGAAAACTGGGAAGCGAAGGAAAGGCTAACCAGAGGGGTAGGGGTAAGGAAGGACGCAACCAGATACTTACAAATATCGCTCGCAGGTACACGCTCTGAGGCGCGTGGCGCGAGCCGAACGCACTTTCGATGGCTCAGGAAGGGTCAACGTCCGTAGAGACGGTAGGACTCCTTCCGTGAGCGGTGCGATCGTCGGTCCTCTTTTGAGTCAGGGAATTCAATCTCTTTAACTCGGGATCGGACCTCGTGTGACTTTAAGAGGGAGATAAGGGTGAGGTCTTAACCGTACGCGTTGGTGATCAACCGCACGTGACTATCAGGAAGTGTCTCAGACACGGTCGCCACTAATTTTTTCCCGTTTAAAATTAGAAAGGACTGTTTGATTTTATCGATTGTACGGAAATATCCCGATTATTACACCCACGCTGAGATCCCACCTTTTTCTGTTTCAGGATGCCTCGTCTCGGATCTCCGATCTGCGTGCTGGACCATGGACCTTGGACTGCAGCTGTGCACCGCTGACTACGCCTCTCTGGATCGCTACTGGACCGCCGCGTTGAATCTCCCCGAATGGATCAAGGATCGCCGACAGGTAAGTACGAAGGATCAGGTAAGTTGAGGATCAACCGCACTCGAAATGAATTGTGTAAATCTTTTAATTAACTGGTAAAATAAATGTATATTTTCCGTTGTTTCAGATTGTACAAAATTACTTAAGGATTACGCGCCTATACCGCGGGACTGTTCGCTGCCTCGATTTGCGGCTAAGTTTTGCTTCAGGTAAGCTAATCGCAATACGAGAATTAACCGTTCCGGTCGGAAGTCGGTGAGCGAATTTTAAGTTTCAACCTCACCCTATCGCGGTCGGCAAGCGAAGACTCCGTTTCCTCGATCATGATCGACCGGCTAGGCTTGGTAGCCTTTCCCCACTCGGGCATCGTTACGCCCCTTGCGACCAATCAACGCATGCCGCGCTCACAATCAACGTTTCCGCATTCCGACATCTGGCAAACACGTTTGATTCCCACTGACAAACAAAGTCGTAAATCATCTGTATTTACCATATGTCTTCTTCCCCTCGTCTTCCGATTCGAGCCGTCGCTGTTGCTATGCGGGATACCGTCATTACTTCCTCACATTATATTAATAATATTACAATCACGCTTAATTGATGTTTGACGGGATCTCGCATTTACAATTGTGTCCGCGATGAATAATTATGCTTACAGGTTGAATCTGATCGCTATCGCATGCACCGTTTGCCAGTTCGCCTCCCACAGCAACCCTTATTCGACGGGGTGGCTATGGAGTTGCAACTTGGAGTCGCGATGATCCAATCGCGTTTCAGCTCCCCGGTTGACTTTCCCTAGCTCCTCGGGTAACGTCCGCGTCAAGTTGCACCCCCCTAAGTGGCTGCATCCCCTTGATCACGCTCAGCACCCCATGGGGTGCGATCTGCCATACTATGCGTCCGCGCTGGTCGCTGGCGATCTTAAGGTCCTTATGGAGATAACGTCCCTCCTTCACTGCTGTTTCATCATCCTGCACCGATTGGTTTTGGAGATCCGTGACAGCACCCTCACTGTCTGGGATTTCCTCCCCTGCGCTTCCGCGATGGATTTCGGTGCTGTGATTAGCCTCGGTGACGTCAATCGACATCACCCCTGTGATATCTTTCCGCTCCGCCGGGTAGTTCCGGAGATCCCGGTCAGCACCCCCGCTGTTTGGGATTTCATCCCCTGCACTTCCGTGATGGATTCTGGGGCAGTGGTTGGCCTTTGGGACGTCAGTTAAGCCCCCTCACGCAATCTTATTACCCTCGGGTCGCAGGTTCCCGAGATCTGGCTCCACACCCCCGCTGTTCACCAATACAACCCCTGCGTGTCCGAGCTGGTTGCAATCGCGATGGATGGTGTTATTGGTGTTGGTTGACTCCGCCTCCACGGTATCCTTGACCCTGGATCGCCGATCTTGGAGATTCGTGTCAGCACCCTTGCTGTTAGCGAATTCATCCCCTGATTGGAATTTCTCCTTGCGGATGGCCTTCAGCCCCTTTTTTACGTTTCGGGAGTTGGGAATTTATTTACTTAGACCGAATTTCTCGTAAACAAACTTCTTTTTATTACTTCGGGTTGTTGGCACACGACTGCCCGTGTATTTATTCGCTATAGTTCATAGGCACTTAATCTCGCATATTTAATGCCCGGAAACAAAAGAAATGTCGTAGTCTGAACAAAATTAAATTTTTTTCAAGGAACAATATTTACTCACACCTTTACACTTGGTTCCTTAATCGTAATCAACACATGTCTATTTGTGTGTTTTCCTACGCACTCGATGTACGTTTGATCGCATACGCTTGTTCATCATAACCTTTGTTCGACCACGCAAAATTAACCAAAAGAGAAAAAAAATTCGCCAGAAAGAAAAGAAAACCAAAATTAAGAACTGAAAAACACAAACGGGAGAAGAAAAAAAAATCAAAATGACCTTTACCCTGTTTGTCGTTCTGAGACCGTAAATTTCTTAGACTAAACACTTAATGTCTCTATATTTATATATTTTCTCGCGCGCATTGTTTATATGTGGCCGCTGCCACTCTTCGCCTCAGCCTCCCTCATAATCACCACCGAGCATTGTGGCGTTGTGGCGTTGCTCGGCTGCAACGTCGTTGTTGCCACCCCGCTTGGCTGCACCAATGGTTGCTCCAGCAATTGATTTGCCACAATCGCTGGCCCCGACCTCGTTGGTGGCGCCTCCATCCCGACGGTCCCATCGATTGAAGCCATCGGCTTCAGAGATAAGGGTGAGGTCTTAAATTAATGAATAAACGAAGATATTATTAACGTAGCTATTTATTCTTAATCGACATAAAAAAAAGGGTATTACCTAATATGAAATTTACATGTATTTGACAAAAATGTGTTGTCTGGTATAGTATAATATAAATAATTACACTAGTTTACAAAATAAAAAAATTTTTCTGTACATTCAATGCCACTATTTTTTTCCTATGTATTTTGGCCCACTAAACACAAAAATCACCTATAAAAATTTTTGTATGGATAGGTTTTCGAGATATGAATTTTTGAATTTTTTTTCGGAGATAGTTTCACATTTTAGGCCATATCTCGACTTAGAAACGTACGATTGGGTCGCACAAGCTCTCATTGTAAAGGTAATCGAATTCCGAACAATCGCCTTTCACATTGTTTTCCAATCGGTTCAGTAGTTTCAGTGTTATGGACCAAAATATATGAAAAACGTCGATTTTTTGGGCCAAAATAAGAGTAGAAAATTCACTCTATCGCCATCAAAAATAGAAAACGTCAAATTATGTCCAGTTTCTTATTGTTTACGTGTAGGTCGTACTTTTACGAAGAAAACTAGCTGTGGATGAAGAAAATCTATCGATAAATACCGGAGTTATGAGCAATTGAGTGAAGGTACAAAAAATCAAATTTTACTCTGTTTTTGTATTTTTCCCTTATTTATATAGAAAACGTTTGAATATTACATGCGTCGATTAGAAATAACACTAGTGTACAAAATAAAAAATTTTTTCTGTAAATTCAATGCCACTATTTTTTTCCTATGTATTTCAAGATATAAATTTTTGGATTTTTTTAGGAAAAAAATAGTGGCATTGAATTTACAAAAAAATTTTTTATTTTGTACACTAGTGTTATTTCTAATCGGCGCATGTAATATTCAAACGTTTTCTATATAAATAAGGGAAAAATACAAAAACAGAGTAAAATTTGATTTTTTGTACCTTTACTCAATTGCTCATAACTCCGGTATTTATCGATAGATTTTCTTCATCCACAGCTAGTTTTCTTCGTAAAAGTACGACCTACACGTAAACAATAAGAAACTGGACATAATTTGACGTTTTCTATTTTTGCATGGCAATAGAGTGAATTTTCTACTCTTATTTTGGCCCAAAAAATCGACGTTTCTCATATATTTTGGCCCATAACACTGAAACTACTGAACCGATTGGAAAACAATGTGAAAGGCGATTGTTCGGGATTCGATTACCTTTACAATGAGAGCTTGTGCGACCCAATCGTACGTTTCTAAGTCGAGATATGGCCTAAAATGTGAAGCTATCTCTGAAAAAAAATTCAAAAATTCATATCTTGAAAACCTATCCATACAAAAATTTTTCTAGGTGATTTTCGTGTTTAGTGGGCCAAAATACATAGGAAAAAAATAGTGGCATTGAATGTACATTTTGGCTGTAAACTAGTGTTATGGGTTAGGTGAACAACAAATGTGAATCCGGGGGAAAATAAAATTGAACATATTTAATGGTGTAAATTTCGCACATGAGGTAAGGTGTGTGTGTTATTAAATCAAACATACAAAAATCGGATGTCTAATTGTCGAAACATATTAAGTAATAAACAAATTAAATTTATTTTGACATATTTTGGGGGTTAATCTAATCTAGCGTAATAACCTCGGGATCAATTACTTCCTCGAGGGTGACTGTGGAACGGTGGAATATGTTAGAAAGAAGGTTTATAGGAATCAGGTACGGGAATTCATGATCGGGAAAATAGACAGGGATGGCGTCGTGGGGGTCTACGGTATCTACTAAGGAATGGAGTCCGACTAAGTCGAAATCGTAGGGGCCGAGTGTGAAGGTATTAGGAGGAAGGGGATCTGTGAGTTGGAGAAAATGAGCCGAGAGATTTCTGGAAAAGTGGTGGAGAGGGGGGTCTCGGGTGGACTCTTCGGGAACCGGGGGATATGCGGGGGACGGAGTTCTCGGAGGATACGAAGCCTCGTCCAGATGATCCTGACACCGGGGGGGAGAAAAAGGGGGCACCTCTTCGATAAATTCCACGGTCGAGGTATCCGAGACCGCGGGAGAGGAGAACTCCTCGCGATCGAGCGGAGAATACGATCGCTCAGGGCTTAAGTGGGAGGAAGGTGCGGGAGAGGGGGAATCGGGAAGTTCTCCGGGACGGACCGGGGAATACGATGGTTCGAGGAGAGGTGAAGAGTCCGGGGTGTCGGGAAATACCCGATAAGAAAGGGGACGAGAGGGGGGCGAACCAGGGGGTAATTCGCGGGGCGGCGAGGGTGGTTCCTCCGAGTGAGCGGGCGGAGGCGGTGGAGTGGCGAGTCGCGGAGGACCGGCGTTATCTCCTTCTCGGCGGAACTCTAATGCGTGTTTTAGGTTTCTTTGTCTCCGCTCGTTCCGTCGATTCCGCGCGTGCTTTGCGGCGTTTCGTGACTTCTTACCGCGCGATTCCACTACAAGTAACGGAGAGAGATGATTACTCCGAGTCCGCCGATAAAATCAGCTAACTCAGAAGCAGTGGAGAAGGCGATTACTCCAAGTCCGCCGATAAAGTCAGTTAACTCAGAGGCAGGAGATGACTTCGAGTCCGCTGATAAAATCAGCTAACTCAGAAGTAATGGAGAGGGAAGATTACTCTGAGTCCGCCGATAAAATCAGCTAACTCAGAAATAACGGGTAAGAGATTACTCCGAGTCCGCCGATAAAAGCAGCTAACTCAGAAGTAATGAAGAAATCAGAGAGGGTTTGAAGGAATGTGTGCCCGGGGGACTTCCGGAACGCGAGAAAAAAAAAGAAAAAGTAGTATCTGTTTATATGCGTATGACTTACTACTTGATGAATCGTTGAGTTCAAATGGACCTTGGTCGCAGGATGAGTCGAACGAGTGAGGTGTTGGCAGATTTCGTCCTTTTCCCTCTCCCCTTTTTCTTTTGGCACTGATTCTAGGAGTGGAATCGTGACTCGAAAACGGAAGAGATCACGATTGTAAGGCACGAAGCTAAGACTTGATAAGCTTGAGAACACCCAACAAGTTGAGGGAGTGCCGCAATGTCGGGACTTATATAGGGAACTTCCAGGAATGGAAGGGGTGGATTTCGTTGTGGGAGGTGTCTGGTTTTCGTTTTTGGGGACCTCTGGTTGGCGGGATGTTTCTAATTTTTATCTGGAGGATTTCTTATTGGGTGAGATGTTCCTCACCCAAGGGCCAGATCTTAAGTTTTCGCCTATTCTAGAAAGCTAGAGACGGTTATTGATTTTTCCGGTTTTCCATTAGTGAGTCCCCTGCACAAACCCCCTGTTTTCTTGGTTTCGTCGGTGGGTGTAACCCATCGCTTCTTCTAGTGACTCAAGTATCGTTGTTTTTTTTTCTTTTATTAGGGTCCTTTATTTATCCCCTGCTCGAGTTACTGACTGACGACCCATGTCCTTCTAATCTTAAGTACAATTTTATTGCAGTTTAATTGCTGAGTCCAAACAGAAACTTCTGCCACGTGTTCTCAAGAAACCGCGTGTTAAATTTTGTTTCTGTTTGCCGGAGCATTCCGCGGGCAATTCGAGCTAGCCGCGTGATAATATACAGATCCCCATCGACCCATATCTAGGATTACGGTCCCTTTTACGCGTCGTGGCGCCGGGTTTATAGTTATGGGCCCGATAAGGCTCATGAGAATCTGGTCGCCATATTCCCCGTCTGTTAGTAATTTTTCATCTGGAGGGTTGCTTTTAGTTGCCCAACCAAATAGGTGGTTGATCATAAAAGGGGAATGTGAGGAGATCAAGACTTACTCCCGGATCGATAACCGTCCGCGCTTTGTTTATCTATCATAATCTTACGCCCTATCTTAGACCCATAGGAATTTCCGCGAAAAAGGGGAATCGTGGAGTTCGCGGGACGTAACAATATGATTGCAGATTTTTGTTGGATGCTTAAAAGAAAAACCCAGCTTAAAAGTCGAAAGAGAAAAAGAAATCCTCTACATAGATCGTTCGAAAAAAAAAGAATTCGTTATAAAAGGAGAAAAGAGTAAAATAAATTCTTTTCCTCTTCAAAACTATAACTAAGTGAGCTCTCGGTAGAAATCAAATAACGGTAGGTATATCTATTTAAAATCGGTCGGGATAGGATGCGAAGGCAGGCATCTAACTCGGCCCCCAGGGGGCAGAGCTGCGGTCCCCCACAAAACCAGGTCTCGGTACGTCCAACTTGGCCGTAACGTCAATTGTTACATTTGTACCTGACGCTGATCCACCTTACAGCGGAATTTTCCGTTTTAAAGGGTGGTTTTTCGTGATTAAAAAGAACGTGGGGGGTGATACAGTAATGCTGGCCCGAGATTCGGATTCAGGACATTAAAGTACATATAGATTGGGTCTTACAGTTGGTTGCCACATTTATACCTAACGCTGACCCACCTTATATTGGGATTTTCCGTTTTCAATGGTGGTTTTTCGCAATTTAAAAAAAATTGGTGTGGTGGGGTTCAATTTTGACCCCGGATTTGGATTTAGCACGTCAAAATACATAAGAAATGATGGGTCTAGTCTTTGATACCGACCACTTTTTTTTCTGTGTGTTTGTGATGGTTTTTTGCAATTTAAAAAAAATTGGTATGGTGGGGGTCAATTATGACCCCGGATTTGGATTCAGCACGTCAAAATACATAAGAAATGATGGGTCTAGTCTTTGGTACAGACCACTTTTTTTTGTGTGCCTGTGTAATTATTCTTCCAACTCTGACGAGGAACCAGATAGTACATCTAATTTTTATCCTATCTTTAACGACAAATTTACAAAGAAATGTTTGAAAATCGTTGCAGAACCAATGTTCGCGGAAGTACAAATCAATAAAAAAAAACTTCAGATTGGAAGTTGATACAGGCTCATACGTAGCAGCAATGTCGAATAATGTTAAAGAAAAGCATTTTCCAAATGTACCCTTACGGAACAGCGATGTAGACCTCACAAGTTATGGCAACATTTCATTACACCCAATCGGGATGCTGAAAAATTTAAAAGTAAAATTCTTAGGTAAAGAAAGAATACTCGACATCTACATTATGATAGGCTCAGGTCCTTTACTCATAGGTAGACAATGGCTTAAGGCATTTGATCTATGGCCATTAAAATTTAATTTTAACTCTACCGAGAGTACAATATTAAATATCACAAGTTATGATGTTAAAAATCAAATGATGAAGAAGTTTCCTACTTTGTTTTCCGATACGCAAGGGTGTTACAAAGGTAAAAAAATTCACTTATATTTTAAAGACAATTCGAAGCCGATTCAATTAAAACCTTATCATGCGCCATTCGCATTAGAAGAAAAAATATCAGCAGAAATAAAACGATTAATAAAAGCAGGAAACCTCGAACCCGTATCAGTGAGCAAATGGGCAACTCCACTCCCATTTTTCCGGCGTTAAAGAAAAACGGTGAAGTAAGAATTTGTGGAAACTTCAAGTTGACAGTTAATTCACAATTAATTATTAAAAGACATCCAATCCTACTTAAAGAAAAATTTTTTACAACACTTAGAGTAAAAAACAAATGGTCGCAAATCGATTTAAAACATGCATTCATGCAATTTGAATTAGATGAAGAGTCCAGGGATGCATTAACTATCATAACGCAAACCGGGTTGTACAGGTACACAAGATTAGGGGAAGGAGTAGCATCTAGTCCAGCTGAATGTCAAGACATACTGGAAGAAATCTTAAAAAAAATTAAGAATACCAAAATTTACATAGACAACATATATTGCACGGGACGTACGGACGAAGAACACATTACCACGTTAAACAAAATTTTTGACAGACTAGAAAAAGCGGGTTTACGTGTCAATTTAGCAAAATGCGATTTTTTCATAAATAAAATCGAAATACTGGGTTACGTAATCGACGAATCAGGCTTAAGGACAAGTCCATCAAAAGTAAAAGCAATCATTAAAGCACCAAGACCACAAGAACAAAAAGAATTAAAAGTATTTCTGGGCTTAGTCACATTTTACGAGAAATTCTTACCGAATAGATCAGAATACGTAAAACCTTATACGATCTTTGCAACAGCGGAAAATGGTACTGGACAGAAGCATGCGAAAAGGGCTTTAACTGGCTAAAAAAGCAAATTTCTTCTGACAGAGTACTAGATATTTACGATCCGGATAAGTAGCTTGTATTGGCGTGCGATGCGAGCCAATACGGGCTATCTGCGATATTATCTCACCGCTATGAGAACGGTACTGAGCGCCCGATAGCGTTTGCATAGAAAATAATACCTAAAAGTGAACTGCACAGGGCAATAATTGATAAAGAGGCAAGTGCAATAATTTTCGGTTTTAAAAAATTCTACCAATACATTTATGGTAATTTCATTATCCTAAAGACCGATCATGAGCCACTGTTGAAGGCTCGTCTCCGCAGATACGGAACGCGTGCTCGAATATTTTCAAAACAATATTTCACACAAAGATATTCCATGCCTGCGACGACGGACCGTTGATCACGCTTCGATCACGCGTTTCGCGTGCGGAAACCGTTTCTCGGTCGCGGCCAGGAATGCAGTGAGCCTTTAAAAGCGAGAGCGACACGTCGAGCGCAATAAGCCGAACACAGAAAAATAAAGTGAGACTCTACCAACAAAACTTCAATCTTTAATTTGGACCTCCTCCCCACGTTTGCGTGATAGGGGAGATAGTATTCCGAAACGTACAGTGCGGACCGGTAAAACAGATACGAACAAATTAATGGTCCTTCGAGCCGGATTCGCGAGTGCGTGAAAGGAAGTTCACATTCGTGTCGCTTATCACTCATCCGTGCTCCTTGTTTCTCGCTCACTGCGCAGCACGAGTGATTGTCCTCTTCAGCTCAGCGTACCAGCACCGAAACGCGCGGACATTCGCCGATCGAACCGTCGCATGAGAAATTTGTGATCGGATTGTTAATTCCTGGTTCCACGGCGGTCTCACGAAACAGTTGCAGTGGGAATTATTGTATTACGAGTGCGGCATTAATGACAATTGGCTCACTCAAAAATCTGAGATCTCAACACTCGCTCTATAAACATTAGTGTCCCTTTCGAACTGAAAACGGTGCTCTCGTCACGAGTGTTCCCCGAGATTTGCGGCGGTCTAATGACGCCCGAGCCTGCAATCTTATCCGAACGGAATTTACACGTGCACCGAGATAGTCACTAATCGGACTAATCAAGATAAAACAATTGGCAAGAAATTATTTTTGGTGGCCAAACTTAGACTCAGACATTGAATCGTTGGTAAACACATGCCAAGTATATTTAGAATTAAGACCGCAACCTATGAAGTCTGCATTAACTACATGGCAGTGGCCAAGTACACCTTGGACGCGCATTCATGTTGATTTTTTGAGTCCATTCCACGGAGATATGTATTTGGCAGTTATAGATGCTCACTGGAAATGGCCGGAAATAATCAACATGAAGAAAAACACAACTTCTCAAAAACTGATTTACGCTTTGCATGTACTGTTTAGTAGATTCGGTTTACCAAAACATTTGGTTAGTGATAATGGTCCACAATTGACAAGTGCAGAATTCAAAGGTTTTCTAAAAAAATATAAAATAACTCACACATTTATTCCGCCGTACTATCCAGCAACGAATGGTGCTGCAGAAAATTTCGTACGTACTTTCAAGGATAAAGTTAATAAAATGGTAAAAGACGGTCACGAATTGCAATTTGCAAATAAGTAGATTTTTAAGCGATTACAATAATACAGAACATTGTACAACTAGCAAAACTCCAGCATGGTTAATGTTTAAAAGGGAACTGCGCACACGATTTGATTTACTTAAACCAGATGTGACAGGTACTGTAGAAAAAAAAACCAATTTAATCAAAAAAGTTGCAAATTTAAAACGTATAGTTTCAGTCAAGGAGATACTGTTTATGAAAAAGACTTTCGTAGAGACACGGAAAATAGAACGAAAGCGCAGATCGTAAATAAGCTATCACCTGTAACGTACACTGTAAAATTGAAAGACGGATATATAACTAAAAGACATGTAAATCAAATAGTACGCGCAGGTACGGTATCGCATCTAAAAGGAGGGGAGATGGTATCTAAAGATCCCAAAGACGAGCTGATCAATAAAAAGCGAGAACTTGACGATAATAACGAACCGCGACGTTCAAAAAGATTAGAAAATCGGCGCAAAAAAAAATCCAACTCGCAAACTAAAAAGAGGGGAACTGTAGTGTATTACGTATAGTCAGTATAGTTAGTATAGTCAAGATAGAACGATGTAAGCGAGAAGGGTAGTACGCGATACGTGAGCGTGCCGGCAAGCGAGCCGTGGAACACTTGTGCTGGGACCACACGAACGGCCACACGTGTCTAATGTAACAAGTCTCTTTAGTTGAATAAATAAGTTGTTTAGTTTATCTCAAGTTCTACTAGTAATTCTCATCCTCACTGGGTCACCTCCATACACAACAATAATATTATGTGCCAACTCTTTCACTCTTTCTTTAGCACTTGCTTTTAAAGCAAACATCCAAGATATTTTAAATTTTGGATGTGTGAATGCATCTATTGCTGCAAATTCGCTCTTGCCTTTAATATTGAAATATTCACAGAATCTTCTTTCTAATTTATTTTTTAAGTTTTCAACTAATGGTCTGTATATTTCAAGGTTACTAATAATTCCCATTTTTTTCTAATTCAGCAGTGATGGTAAAAGATAACCGTAATGATAATACTGTTCTCCTTGTAATACATAAATCGCTGTCGTCATTGCAAATAATCTGTGATGTATTCAAAATCCTGATCCCGTAACAGCCTTGTAGTCTGTATGATACTTCGAACTTCGGAACTCATTATTTTTCCTCTTAATGAATGTATCTGTTTTAACGCATCATATAAAGAATTCCACCTTGTTGGAACCGTTCTTTTCAAACTGCATCTAATAAATTTTCTTAACTCTTCTCGTTTTTTTTTGGTAAATTTAAGCATTTTCACAGATCTTGACATCTATCCATGGCACTTCTATGAGCTGTTTCAATTCTTGGACATTCATTTATCGCGTTTATAGTGTTTGTAGTCGCAATCAAACTTAACGTGTGACTAGCACATCGGAAATGATGAGATTGGAATAGCTGAGATTTTATCATTAGAAGTTATATTTTCACTGTCTGTCATCCTATATTCATCATCGAATTTATCGTTATTAACATTTTGTGCGGCTGCTTCTGCAGCATCCATAACCACTTCATTGTTTTCATTAGATACATTTTCAGTGTCTGCAGAGGTATTTGCATTTGCACTTGCACTTGCTTGAGCCAAATTTTCACCACTCGATTTATCACTTTCTGCAACATAAAGATATAAATTTGTAATTACAATGTACTGTCACGGCTTTTTCACCCCCGGACCGCTCCGGGGCGTGTGCCGGATCAAAAGGAGGAGGAGAGGAGGATGTCAGGCCTCTCCGAAGATTCCCTCGCACCTCTGAAGTTCCGCGAATCGAGAAATACCGTTGGGCGCCAGACGCGGCAATGCGCGTCCACGAAAGTACACCGAAACCGCGAAAAATTCCAAAGAGACGCGAAACACGAGTGCTTCGAGGTGCGGGGAATGGCCAGCTCGACCTAAAGAGAGTATGGGCGGGGATGATAGGAGGGCAATGCGATATTCGGCGGGGTGACGCAAATTCACTAATTCAGATCATGTGAAAATAAGGTAACAATGTTTATTCGACTTGCGGTCTTCATTAAGCCGCAATCAAGTGACTGGGTAACAAGGCGGACGCCAGAAAAGAAATCAAACGACGCTAGTAGCGTGGGCGTCAAGATCAACCGAAAGTCTCGAAATCTTACAAGAAACGCGCCGAGTGCGCGGATAAGGCATCGGAGAACAGTAATAATGATGAAATTTAATCGGAGTAAACGCGAAATAATAAAAATAACGTAAAGGAACGCAAAATAATTGTGTCATTAAGAACCGGAGTAACGCGAAATCATAGTATAAGGAACGCGAAGGAGCGCGAAATAGGGGTGGGCCACGCCCGAAGCGCGTGAAGGCCACGTCTCGAACCGTGCAGAAGTTCTGTCGCCAGGTGATCACGAATTCTAACGCGAGTATCTTATTCTAACGCGAATCTTAATCTAACGCAAATCTTAATCTAACGCAAATCATTAACCTAACGCAAATCTTAATCTACGCAAATCATTAATCTAACGCGAATCATCATCTCACGCACGCGATAATCACAGCGCGAGTAACGCCCGATACCATACGCGATTGTCAGCAAGTTTTCTACGCGACGAAAGAGGAGCAGAGGTCCTCGCCATGACGCAAAACACCGTAGCTAACACGAAAGTACGGAATTCCCGCGAGTAACCACGCGAGAGACAATAATGAGCGCGAGCATACGCAATTTACCGCGAATCCTACCGAACGCAACAGTGATCCAACGCGAATCATAACGTAACGCACGAAATCTCACGCGAACGATAACCGAACGCGAATCACAATCCAACGCGAATTATCCGGGCGCGAGCGCCGTCGGACGCGATCACTTCAACGCGAAAAGCCTCGGCACGCGACATAGGCGAACATTCTAGACGCGGCCATTACCGCGTGTACGATCTACGTCCCGACCGGCGAATTACCACGCAATAATCTACCGCGATCTCCAGAAGCTTTCCGTGACTCGATCGTAATCCCCCGGCCGCGATACCATTCCGAGGCCCCTCGCTCTCGATCTCAATCGCCTAATTATCTCTTTGCCGGCGCGAGCCGCCGGTTACCGAAGGAATTTCGAGCGAGCGCGACCCGGAGGGCGGTATCGTGGCTTTACATCATTTCGAATAATATCGAGGCAACCTCACCGTGGATCCTCCTTTCTCGCGGCCCCTCGCCGTCACTCCAAGACTGGGACAGGCGTCAAAAGTCGTCAAGAGAAATCGAATGTTCTACTATCGCGACCAGTGCTCAGACGTGCAGCTGTGATCGAGGACGATTTACGAGTGTTCCCGAATTTTCGCTCGATCGCGGAATCGATTGCGCGCCCCACCCCGGGCGCACGCAACCGCTCGACGCTATCGCGCGGACCAATTAGGGGCGAGCCCGCAAGCTCGCGGCGGATCCTTGCACAGGGCCGACAATCCTGCTCCCGCAGGGCGCTCTCGTTTCTCGCGCGCACGGTAATTTCGCCGGGATCCTTCCCGGTCGGGCAAGACGTTGACGTCCCCGCTCTTCTCGTTATGTCCGGGAACGGTGGCCATCCGTCCCGGAATCCCTTTCACAGGTGCGGAGGGCAGGCGATGTTTATTCCGCCCCGGCGTCCCGGGGCCCTGCCTCGAGGGGTCCGTCCGTCGCCGTATTACGTGCCGCGCTCTTTCTTCCGCGCTCCCCTGCGCCCGCCGGCCTGCGAGTTTTGCCGTGGTCCGTCCGCGTTAATCGATGCGTCGCTCGATTCTTCCAGGTTGATTCGGTACTCCTTAATCCGCTCCTCAGGAACTCCGGTCTCAGCTCGGTGAGGCGCCACGCAATTTTACCAAATACAAAAAAAAGGATTAGAACGCGGAAACGCAAGTACAATTATGCCCCTGGAGATCTCTCGCTCTGACTCGGTAAATCGTCCTCGGGCGCGAAAAAGGTATCAATGACCGAATCCCGCGCCTTGTGACGGCGGCGGGGCGCTGCCACGGTGCAGCGAAACTGCAACGTCACAGTACACATGGATGTGTATATGTGCATGTGAGTGTGTATATTATGTTCATAATAGACGATATATGTTATACCATTTATCGTTAAGCACAGATTCAAAACGTAATCGTTTTTAAATATATTTTTAAATTTATAATTTAGTAGATTTTGATTGTTTTTATAATTAAAAAAGTGATTTATGTGTCGGAGACACTAAAACGATTAAATATACTTAGTTAAACTAATAATGAAAAAATTGACTTTATTATTTAACAACATAAAATAAAAAGATTATTATAGAGATTTAATTTCCTGGATAAATTTGACGTAAAATTATTATAAAGTAAAACTTCTTTTGAATCTTTAACATGTCAATATATTAGATAAAACAATAACGTTTGAAGAAGCTATAATAAGTTTCAATGAACTGACACAATTATTCTTAATCTATAGACTTTGGAAAAAATAAAGTGTCAGGTTTAAATTGGTTGATAATTCAATTTAGAACAGTTTAAAAATAATTAAAAAGAAGCTAAATATGAAAAAATTATATCTTACTTTCGAATAACTAAAACAAGCTAAAAGTTGTTCAGAACCTGCTTATAGCATATTTTCCAAATTAGATTCGTAACCTAGCCGTGCCCGTACCCCCTGCCTTGGTAGTGGGGCTTCCCGTGCCCTGCCCCTCCGGCCAACCGTCCCACCGACTACCGATGGGAATTTGCCACCATAAGGTGACAAGTGAGGTCACGCACCCCCGCGCTGCCTGATGATAAAGGGCAGTGCGGGGGAGGGGAGGTGCGGCATCTGGCTGGGATTCCAGATGCCGCACCATGCCTCCCACAACAACGGGATAGGACGGCGGGGGTGGGTGGTGTCCACATCCCCGTCGTATAAACAGGGACTGCTGACTCCGTAGAGTCCTCGAGCCTCTAAAAGGCTCAATGGAGGCCCAGTCAGGGCCACGCGCAGGGGTCGCCTGGAAGTAATTATAAATAGTTCCCAGGCGTCCTCCACTAATGCGCAGAGTTAGACCCGTGGAGTTTTAGTGGGTAAAAATCCCACACTCTCCTCGTCCTCTCCCAGGAGGGCGGCGGGGGGTCTTCCCCCTCCTCAACACCAGAGGGGGCTACCGATCAGGTTTGTCTGGCCGGTAGTAGAAGATTTCTCCACGTTAAAAAAAAAAGCTATGCCCGTACCTTTTAACTTTATTACATATGAATATTTTAATCACCTTGTGAAAACATTCTGGGTCATCTATACCAAATTTTTGGAAAGCCTTCACAAAGTTAGATCCATTATCCGTAACTGTAGCTATAATTTTGTCACATGTTAATCCAAATGTTGTATGGATTCCATCTAACATCTCCGAAAAATTGTCAAACGAATAAGTTCCGGGAAATCGCCTACATGCTAAAGATGCCGATTTTCTGTCTAGAGTTTTTTCGTCAATCTATTAATTAATATTATAAGTTTTTATAAACAATTGTATAGAAATCTAATAATTACCATTTAGTTATGTTGACAGTTAGTTTAATTATATTTTATGCAAATAACACATTTCTTACCCAGTGAGCAGTAACACCTAGAAATCTCCTATTTGAACCAGTCCAAATGTCGGCTGTTGTGCAAACGTAACGTGTACTGTTCATGGCTTTACGTATTTCACTGACTTGTTTATTATGTAAGTCATTCACCCTTTTACCCACTGTATAACGGGACATATGTTTCAACGATTAATTACCATGCCTGATTTTTAAATCTAAAACAAATTAACGTACATTAATTTTTAATTAAGAGAATTATTTTACAATTCTATTTAAGAAAAGTAACTATAAAAAAACAAATAGAAAACGTATAAATAAACTTTTAAGATAAATAAATGTGTCTCATAACGATAACAATGCTATATACCAGAGCTCGGCAAGAAATGCACACTTCGGCCGATTTTCAGTTGACTCCGCTTCCCGCTCTCCTCTTACCGCGACGTCCCGCGCGCAGCTTACGAGCTTCGCGAGGCTCAGGAACGTGCCGTTTCGCGATCGCATCACCGTACCGGCACTCTGCGAGTGTTTTGTTAATAGTTTTCCGCATCACCCATGGGGTACTATTATTGACGCGTTTTTTTTAAAGTGGTATCCCCTGTAGGCCTAATCCACTGAAGACAGACAACCCTTTCATAAATTTAATTAATTGGAACTTTAATTAATGAAGAAGCAGAATTATATGTGTATATATATATATATATATAAACTCGTCACAAAAATTAAAGGAACACTTAAATTTTCTTAAAAATTAGGCAAAATTTGAGCAGCTGTATCTTCGTTAAAAATGAACAAAATTTAAGTTTAAAAAAAGGGTTTTAAAGCTTGAAATATCTACTTTCAGAAGATCACTATTTTCTTTTAGTTTCTGTGAGTTTGGTATTTTTTACACATAGAAAACCACGAGGTGGACAAAATGGGAAAGTTTCTTCTCACTTTGTGGCCCTGTCACGTGCTCAAAAAAATCCTGTGAAATTTTTTGACTTCCCAATGTGAAAGCTCGAAATTTTCCCTACAAAATCTTTTTTTAAAAATGTTTCTACGATTTTTTGTTACTGAGTTAACGCGGATTGAATAAGAAATGAGCATTTTGACTTTGATTGCTCATAACTCCGTCAAAAATCATCGTACCGCAATTCGCAAAATGGATTCTTAAAGCTAAAACTTTGCTCTATCAAGTCGTATAATCGCCATTTTTTTTCATAAAAATGTTTGGATACATTACAAGTGAGTAAAGATGTCGTAAAAATTTGCAATTTTTTACTTTCTTATTTAGATCCAAAAAACAATTGTGCAGAACAACAACAAAAATTTATTCTTTACGTTTTTTTGTATTTTTAAATATCCTACATTTAAAAAAATTTTGCCGAATAGCTATGAGATTTTCTTCATGGTGGCCACTATAGTTTTACGGGGCAAAACGTACAAAAAATTGTGAAATTGTTTAATTTCAGTAAAAATCAAGAAAAAAAATTAAAAATAACGTCTGGCGGACGTTGAAAAACTGTTTTCAATTACGCTGACAATACATTGAAGATGAGTAAGTGTCAGCATAAGCTAGAAAGACTTTTTTATAAAAAAATTAATGTTTTGTGTTTTAAAAATTTGAAAAAATACCGCCGGCATTAGCGTTACCCAAAGCATACGAGGAGGTTGCCCGGTCGGATTTACGCTTTGTTATGCGCGCGTGCGCGTGCGTATGTGTATGTGTGTCATTCAGCTGAGACCCCGCGACTCGTCGCTTTCGCAGTATTTTATGACTCTAAACTTATTTATGACTGTGTGTGCGTGCGCTTGCATGCGTGTATGTGTATGTATGCATGCGTACATGCGTACATGTGTGGGTGAGTGGATAGATGGTCATAATTGGTAAAATAATTTTTTTCAAATTTATACCAGTATAAGCTAGAAAGACTTTTTTTAATAAGAAATTAATGTTTTGTGTTTTCGAAATTCGAAAAAATTCATTTTACCACCTACGACCATCTATCCACTCACCCATACACGAACGCATGTACGTACGCATACACGCATACGGAACACACACATACATACACATACATACAAACACGCGCGTACGCGCACGCATACACAGTCATGAATGAGTTTGGAGTCATAAAATACTGCGAAAGTGACGAGTCGCGGGGTCTCAGCGGAATAACACACATACACACACGCGCGCGCACGCGCGCATAACGAAGCGTAAATCCGACCAGGCAACCTCCTCGTGGTATGCTTTGGGTAACGCTAATGCCGGCGGTATTTTTTCAAATTTCAAAAACACAAAACATCAATTTGTTATTAAAAAAAAGTTTTTCTAGCTTATGCTAACACTTATTCATCTTTAATGTATTGTCAGCGTAATTAAAAACAGTTTTTCAACGTCCGCCAGACGTTATTTTTAATTTTTTTTCTTGATTTTTACTAAAATTAAGCAATTTCACAATTTTTTGTACGTTTTGCCCCGTAAAACCATAGTGGCCACCATGAAGAAAATCTCATAGCTATTCGGCAAATTTTTTTTAAATGTAGGATACTTAAAAGTACAAAAAAACGTAAAGAATAAATTTTTGTTGTTGTTCTGCACAATTGTTTTTTGGATCTAAATAAGAAAGTAAAAAATTGCAAATTTTTACGACATCTTTATTCACTTGTAATGTATCCAAACATCTTTATGAAAAAATTGGCGATTATACGACTTGATAGAGCAAAGTTTTAGCTTTAAGAATCCATTTTGCGAATTGCGGTACGATGATTTTTGACGGAGTTATGAGCAATCAAAGTCAAAATGCTCATTTCTTATTCAATCCGCGTTAACTCAGTAACAAAAAATCGTAGAAACATTTTTAAAAAAAGATTTTGTAGGGAAAACTTCGAGCTTTCACATTGGAAAGTCAAAAAATTTCGCAGGATTTTTTTGAGCACGTGACAGGCCCACAAAGTGAGAAGAAAATTTTCCATTTTGTCCAGCTCGTGGTTTTCTGTATGTAAAAATTACCAAACTCACAGAAACTAAAAGAAAATTGTGATCTTCTGAAAGTAGAGATTTCAAGCTTTAAAACCCTTTTTTTAAACTTAAATTTTGTTCATTTTTAACAAAGATACAGCTGCTCAAATTTTGCCTAGTTTTTAAGAAAATTTAAGTGTTCCTTTAATTTTTGTGACGAGTGTATATATATATATATATATATAAATCTCTTAAGTGAAATAAAAAATACTCACATTCAGAATAACTATTTTCGGGATTTTTTACAAGCGACAGCAGGAACGTCGATCTGCATATTGCACGTAATAAGACGCATAAGACGCGGTAAAGAATCGTCGCTTAAACAAGAACGTTTTTCATTTTTGATAAGTTTCATTTTTGAGAAAGAAGTCTCACACAAATATGTAGATCCAAACATAGAATAAATTTGGAGTCCAAAATCTCGAAGCTTGGGGTAGGATGATTTCGATAAAATTTTATAAAAATCTGCACCGGTTTCTTTAACCGTTTTAAAAGAAATATTATTTTGCAGATCACATAATTCATCCTGTAAATTAAGATGCTGTTTTTCGATTGGCGCTGTAAGAGGATTCTCAAAAAGAATTAATTCTGTTCGAAGTTTTTCGAAGCAGGTGAAACGCGTATCGAATTCTTCTATAACAAAATCTACGAAATGGATGTTTTCCTTGAAATCACAGCTACTGCCATGTTCTTTGAGAAGAATCTGGCAAGAAGGAAAGAAATGGAAAATGTTATTATTTAAATGAGATTTGAATAACTGTAATTTCCTTCGGAAAGAATCAACATGACTAACTAATTGGGAAATATTTTGATTTGGTTTTTGCAGCTTTAAATTGAGAAGCCTAAGTTGATTAGTCATGTCAGTAATAAAGGCAAGTTCGGAAAGAAATGTTATATCTTCTAAAACAGATATATATTCCTGAAATTTTGGATTGTTTATTTCTTGCAAGAAAAGGAGGATCTCTTTTCTTATTGCAAAAAATATTTCCAAACATTTTGCAGCACTAAGCCAACGTACTGAACAATAAAGTGGGACATCTGTGTGGACAGCATTATGTTCTTGGAGAAATAATTGAAATTTGCGATGACTGAGGAACTTGTGTCCACCTTTAATTATATTAATGATTTTAGTAACAGTCTCCATAGCTGTTGACAGTTTGATAACTTTGCCGCTTAGTGCTTCCTGATGAATTATACAATGTATAATAGGGATATTAAAATTTCGCTGCTTTAATTGGCCGGCGAATCTTATTTTTGAACCTACCATAGCTTTTGCGCCGTCAGTCGTAACCGAAGAACATTTATTGAAGTCTACGTCAAACTTTTTAAGCGAGTCTTCGACTGCTAAAAAAATATCAAGTCCGGTTGTTGTATCATGTAACGAGACAAAATCTAAGAGCTCCTCGACACATGAGAAATCGTCTTGCACGATTCGAATAAAAATACTCAACTGACTCGTATGTCGGATATCGGTGCTCTCATCCAAACACAAAGAAAAATACATACAGGACTTTAAAAGATTTTTTAATTTTTCTTCTATAGAATTACTGAAATCAGTAATTCTCGAAGTAATAGTTTTTGCACTGAGGGGAATACGCATTGCTTCGTCAAGCGTCAAGGAATTACCGAAAGCTTTCACTGCTTCGATGATACAGTTTTTCACGAAAATACCTTCGGTAAATGGCTTCGAATTTTGTGCTATAAGCAAAGAAATAGCATAAGAGGCTAGTAGGGATTTTTGAGAGGAAGATTTAAAAGAAGATATTGCACCTTCTTGAAAAAATAACCATTCTTGATAAACTAATTTCAATCCTTCAATAAAACTTAACTTTTCTGAATGTGAGTTGTTGTGCTTCTCGGTGCAAGGAATATCTCGTGTTTATTTCAAGACAAAGACTTTATTGCTCGCCACGTGTACAATCGTGCCGGTGTCTCCGAGAGGTGTGTCCCTCGCTCGCTTCGTCACCGGCTCGCCGATCTCGCAGCGCCTCTGCCTCCATCTCGCGTGCCCCCCTACGACCTCTCTACTACAGCATCGCGCAACATCCTCCCCTTTTTATAATGAAAATCAAAGGCTCACTACAGCTCACAGGGTATAGCTTAAACAAAATTCTACGATTAATCTTTGGTGCATATATAAATCAAATCTAAGCCAACTAATCTAAGCAAACCAAAGCTACATAAAACAAATCAAAATTAACACGTCGGTTCCCCTAAATGCTGATAATGTAATCTTCTCGGTGTGCAATGCTGGCGACCACTTTGTCGCACTGGTTCCGGTTGCTCAGCCGGCGCTGGTTCTCTGTCCATCTCCTGCTGTGGCTGACCTCCATTAGCCACCGTTCCCCAATCGTCCTCATCGTCCTCGTCGTCTTCCATCGCTCGTCTGGCTGACTCCAGAAAACCCCGGTTACGTCGCAGCAAGCCTCCCGGGTATCGCACGTCATACGACCTTGGCTCGACACGACGACGTACAACAGTGCCATAGGCTCGCTGGTCCTTTATCCATACCAGCTCACCCGGCATCAATTCTGGTAGCTCTCGTACTCGATGTCTCTTGTCGTACTGCTGTTTGCTGCGAAGCTTTCCCGCCCATAGTTGTCGGCGGTACGCTTTCAGATCAGGCCACTTGGGTGTTAGTGTCATCGCCGAACATGGTACCGGCGTGCGAAGTTTCCTCCCCATGAGCAATTCGCACGGGCTGCTGCCCGTTTCCAGAGGAGAAGTGCGATACGCCAGTAAGCCCAGAGTAGGTTCTGTTTCCTTCTCCAAGATGCGCTTGACTGTCTTCACTGCCGCTTCAACCTTTCCGTTGCTTTGTGGATATCTCGGGCTGCTTGTAACTATGGCGAACCCGAAAGCTTCGGCAAATTGTTTGTACTCCTGACTGCTGAACTGAGGACCGTTGTCTGAGCGCACCTGCTCTGGAATTCCGTGCCTCCCAAATATGTCCTTCATCTTCGCGATGGTGTTGGCTGCTGTAGTTGATGGCATATGTATGACCTCTGGATATCGTGAGAAACAATCAACCATCACCAGATAGTGTCTTCCTTCCCTTTCACAGAAGTCCACCGCTACTTCCTGCCATGGTCGTTCAGGTGGTTCTGTCACGATTAGGGGTTCCTTGGTTTGTAAGCGATGCTCCAAGCATATGGTGCACTTCAAGCACCGTGTTCGCACATCCGCATTGACACCCGGCCACCATACAGATTGTCTGGCTCGTCCCTGACATTTCTTCTCTCCTAAATGGCCCTGATGTATCCTCTCGAGCACCTCGTTGCGTAGACCTTTTGGTATGTGTATCCGTGTGCCGCATAGGAGGGTTCCATCTGGTGTCACCGTCAGGATGCCTCTTTCCTCAAAATATGGTAGCAACTTCTCTGGTACATCTCTGCGATACCTCGGCCATCCTTCTCGTACATATTTCAGAACTGCTTGCGTAACCGTGTCCTTGTCTTGCATCTCACGTATTTTGACTGCAAACTGATCGGACATCCGTCTCTTGACAACTGCTTGTACGAACTTCTCGATGCCGTCGTCACACAAGCAATCCTCGGCGTCACGGGCATCTGACGACGGTGCCCGCGAGAGTGTATCCGCAGTCATCAACGATTTCCCTGCAACATACTCAACAATATAAGCAAAACGCATTAGTCTCATTCGAAACCGTTGCAATCTCGGGGAGAGATCGCTAATGGGCTTGGATCCTAAGATCGAGACCAATGGCTTGTGATCCGTCCTTAGGACTAGGTCTGGCGCTCCTATGATGAACGCTGCAAACTTCTCACACGCCCACGTTAATGCTAACGCTTCCTTTTCTATTTGAGTGTATCTCTTTTCAGTTTCAGATAGAGCTCTAGACGCATAGTAGACTGGTCTCCAGTCTTCTTGTTCTTCATCAAATTGTTCTAAAACTGCTCCTAACCCATAAGACGAAGAGTCTGCCGAAATTCTTGTCTTCCTATTTGTGTTGAAGAGAGCGAGCGCTGGGGCTTCAATCAACCTCTCCTTGACTTCCTTGAAGGCTTTTTCTTGAGGTGATTCCCATATATACTCGACGCTGTCCTTCAACAGTTCTCTTAAAGGTTGGGTGATGTCTGCGAGATGCTTCATAAATTTTAACTGGAAATGGACCATTCCCAAAAATCTTTTCACTTCCGTAGTGTTGGTTGGCCTCTTCATGCTGACTATGGCTCTCACTTTCTCAGGATCCGGCTGCACGCCCTCATCCGCTGATACAATATATCCCAAGAATCTTACGCGCTTCTGTCTGAAGACGCACTTCTCTTTATTCAGCGTAAGACCTGCTTCCGATAAACGTTGCAATACTGCACGAAGGCATTTATCATGCTCTTCAAGAGTTCTTCCATAAACGAGAATGTCATCCGATAAGTTTACTACATTCCGAAGTCCAGCCAATACGTTGGACATGTTTTCTTGAAAGTGTTCCGCGCTGGGGCACAAACCCATCGGTAGCCTATCACTGCAGTAGCGACCAAATGGCGTGATGAAAGTAGTTACATGTCGACAACATTTACATATAGGCACCTGATGATATCCCTTGTTCGCATCAAGAAGGGAAAACCAGCGGGCTTCCCCGAGCTGAGCAAGATTTTCTTCAACGCTCGGCATGATGTGACGGTTTCTTACAACACATTTGTTGAGTTCAGTGTAGTCTATACAAATTCTCACATCTTTCTTGTTGGCCTTCAGCACAGCAACCATTGGCGCGCACCATTCCGTCGGCTCGACGACTCGACTGATCACGCCCAACTCTTCTAACCGCTTTAGTTCTTCCTTGACCTTGGGCATGAGATGCAGCGGAACTCTGCGAGGTACTGGCACTGCGTACGGTTTGGTATCTGGTTTAAAGCAAATGTGATAAGGTTTGCATTTTCTGAGGCATCCTAACCCTTCAAATACATTACTGAATTCATTTTCAGGTTTGGCGTTACTTACTTCAGCGATGACCATGTCTATTACCCAATCTAACATGCCTAATGCCCTAATGGCCGGACGGCCTAACAACGGCTGCATGTTCTCCTTGACGACATATATGTGGTCGATGGCTGTCTTATTCCGCCACTCTATTTTAGCCTGCAACTTACCAAGCACGTTGAGAGGTATTGAGTCTCCTACCTGCAGTCCTTTACCTGCGTTTGTCAACGCAATGCCGTTTAGATGCTGCCTGTAGAGCTCTTCACTTATCACCGTCACGTCAGCTCCAGTATCCACCTTGACTGACATTTTTGCTCCGTTAATGCGTATATGCGCCATCCACGGCGGTTCAGAATGCGCTGTCTTCGTTGTTATTCTATCTATGTTTCTTTGTTGCCTCTTGTCCTTGGTACTCTGTATTTTGCCTTGTCCCTCTTTTTCTTCTTTTATTATGGCTTGCACGCCGCCTAAGTAGAGATCTTCCTTATCGTCATCCTTTTCGGCTGCATTTTTACCATCGTCTTTGTTTACTTCATGTACCGCTTTCGTTCTGCACATCGCCGCCCAATGTCCTATTCTTTTACAAATATTGCATGCAGATTGCTTGGCTGGGCACGAGGAGAATGCATGCTGCGGTGTTGTGCCACATCGGTTGCATCGTTTTGACGTTGTTGCCTCTTCCTTCTTGTGCTGTCGCTGGAAGCCTTTCGAGTGCTGCTTACCACGTGTTGCACGAGAGCTCCTGACTCTGTCGAGGTTAGCTCCCTCCGTTCCTCTTAAGACTGCCTGTTGTGTTTTGACTTCTTCTTTCGTTCTTACTTTCATGACAGCCTTTTCCAGTGTGAGCTCAGGGTCACATTGTAACGCTTCCGATAGCTTTTCGTCCCGAATGCCTGCTACAATTCGGTCTCTGATAAGTTCGTCTTTTAGTGCGCCGAAGTTACATGTTTCCGCTAAACGATAGAGATCCGCGATAAAATCCTCTACCGCTTCCTCGTTTTGTTGCGTACGCCTATTAAATCGTGCTCGTTCTAATACTATATTCACGCGAGCTCCGAAATGTTCTTCGAACTTTTTGTGTATTATCTTATAGCTTTTTGCTTCTACGCTACTGAGTTTAAACGATAGCAGAATGTCTTCCGCACGCGGTCCCATTAAATATACAAACTGATTAACTTGCGTCTCCTCCGACTGATTTGCAATGCCGCTGCCTTGACGGTATCGCTCCCATCTCGTGGACCATCGCTGCCAATCCTCTGATCGGAAACTGAAATTTGGCGGAGGAGGTAATTGCACGGCTGCTGCCATGTATATCGAGGGTTGTGCGCTGCCGCCTTCACCACCCGGCATCGTGTCGACTTAACCTCTCACACGGATTTTGCACCTTTCTTCGCTGCTTCGCGATTATGCACTCGACTTTGTTTGTTTCCTTTATTCGTTGCGGGTTCACACGTTACCACGCTGGCACCATGTTGTGCTTCTCGGTGCAAGGAATATCTCGTGTTTATTTCAAGACAAAGACTTTATTGCTCGCCACGTGTACAATCGTGCCGGTGTCTCCGAGAGGTGTGTCCCTCGCTCGCTTCGTCACCGGCTCGCCGATCTCGCAGCGCCTCTGCCTCCATCTCGCGTGCCCCCCTACGACCTCTCTACTACAGCATCGCGCAACATGAGTAATTCGAGTAATCGACTGAATGACTATTTATGAAATGCCTCTCTACTGTAAATTTTTTTACTGCCGAAGGTTTAAAACCGCAAAGTAAACAAACCGTACGGTTGGAAATGTAACTAAAGAAATAATTAACTTCCCAGGACTGATCAAATTCTTGAACATACCTTTTGTGATCCATTCTTAAGATAGATTTGTTAAAAGAAGAACAAAACCTATTTTTTTTCACTGCAAACGACAGCAACTTTTATCAGCCGATGTGTCTACTACGACCGAGAGAGTTTAAATGACTCTCAGGAAGTAAAATTTTTTAAACAATTGATGACGGCGACTGTTACGTAGGCGCGATCACGCCGTTCTCTCGCGCCCACGTAACAGTCGCCGTCATCAATTGTTTAAAAAATTTTGCTTCCTGAGAGTCATTTAAACTCTCTCGGTCGTAGTAGACACATCGGCTGATAAAAGTTGCTGTCGTTTGCAGTGAAAAAAAAATAGGTTTTGTTCTTCTTTTATCAGCCTTTTTTTATTGCAGTTTGGATGTTTACGTCGATGCTCTTTTACAATTCGCAATAAGTACTGGAATTGTTCTTCATTTTTGGTTAGGCGTGCATTATATTCTTCCACTAATGCCACCCCACGTTCTGCCATGTCATTAACAACTTGTAATTTTCCAAAGTACGCTAAATTTTCTTGATAGCTCTCGCTATTTGGCCAAAATTGAACATCTTCTTCAAGAAAATCATGAGGCAGGTCAAATTTTTCAAATAATGTTAAGGAATTTTTGGAAACAAATCTACTCATATCTTCATTCAATAAAGTTTCTAATGTATTTTTATCATTTATAGAATTTTTTCCTATTACCACAGTATTCTCCCGACTTTTCATCGCATGAATCATTTTCTTTTTAATATCAATTGAAACATTATTATTAAATAAAGAAAGAGTAGCTAGTTCTTCATTCAAATACCATAGGTGTTTTGTTAGTTTATCAATTACAACTAGTGAGATAGAGGGATTCACTTTTTTATAAACAATCATTTTCTGTAACAGTTCTAAATCGTTCTTTGGTGCTGAAATAGCAGAAGTGGATGTGAACCAAGCTTTAACATAGAATAATACAATAAATATACAAATTTCTCTCAGATTCTTTTTTTCACTGGTCGTTAGTTTAAATTCATTTCTAAATATAAATATTTTTAAACAATAAATGGTTTTTGCCATCCACCTCGCATGGTGCATAGCACCAGGACGTTTAAAACGAGCCATATACTCTGAAGAATCGCTTAAAAATATCAATGCTAATTCCAAAAGTTCTTTATAATCATCTCTTGAATGAGAAACCTGATAAAGAGAAAATAACAGTTTAGAGTAATGATTTTTATGAAAATTATGAAATACAGTTCCAAAATTCTACCTGTAAAAGATTATTAATAAACATGACTAACTCATGTCTTTCTTTTGTAAGTGCATTGGCTACGATTTCATCAATCATACCACTTTGAAAGTTGGACTGATCAATATTATCCCAATTCTTCATGAATCTTGAAAAAATTTTTATATTTGGACCAGATTGTACAGGCCAGTAAACTTCGAAAACACTTCTTAAAATAATTTCTAAAACATGATGACGGCATGGTAAATAAACCAATTTTCGTTTCAGCATTCTTTCTATTTGAACACATGTTCCGTTATGTATACCTAATTAATTAAAAAATAAAAATAAAAACAATTATTAGAGGAGAAAAGTTAAAAAAATAATTTGATTACATTATTTTGATTTCTTTAATAAATTTTTTTGTTAAAATTTTATTTTTTCTAGTTTTTTAATCAAAAAAGTGCATTAAGTATTTTCTTTACCTAATTAGGATCAAGATTACGAAAAACTAATTATTTTTTTAATTAATTCATTATTTTATTAGTCATTTTCTTGTTAATTATCAATGTAATTAGTATTAATTTTTTAATTAAAAAAATATCAAGAATTGGGTCAATTTCAATTTCCAAAAATAAATTATTTGTTGAATTAATGTCAATTATAAATTATAAAAAAAATTTTAGTTAGATTTATTTCACTAAACCATAGAAAGTATTTCGATTAATAATTTAATTTCGTATAAATAGTCAAAAATATTTTCAATTCAAAAATTTTCAACTCTGATCAAGATATGAACAAAATAATAGGAATAAAATTATATACCTGTGTTGACAGGTGTTGTATCAAAGCACATAGCTCTGATATAAGGAGAAACGCGCCATTCATTTAAAATTGTTATGATAGCTAAAGTCTGATTTTCTGCATCACCTTTATCGATTTTCGTAACTCCGAGCAGTTGGTCAACACCGGATACAGATAAAACAATCGGGAGTCTATCTACAGATGATGATGTAGCAATATCATTTAATATTTTGCCATCCCAATGTAAAACGTAACGATCTTCCATCTTAAATGCATTTTTCAACCCTTCAGCAATGTTTTCTTGTAATTTAATACGGCTACGATGCACTGTACTATGACTCAAATTGAAATTTGCAATATTTAACCCAGTACTTTTTAATGTAGCAGCAATAATAAAAGTGGCATTCCTGCTACTAACGTTTGCTCTATCTAGAGCAGCAGAAAGTTCTGGAGTCATAATATCAATTTTTTTAGGTCGATCTAAATCGATGATTAGATCTGAATAATTTGAAGTCTGTGAAATATTACTTGAAGTTTTTAATAATGAAACTGAAGACTGAGTATGTGAAATAGCTTCGTTATTATTGTTTGTTGGTTGATTAACATCTGAAAAGTTGAGCAAAAGTGAGAAATAAAAAAATTTTTGAAAAATTATTGTTCTTGTTTTTGTCTGTAGTCATTAGAATACAAATACACAAATGGAAATTTGATTTCCATTTTTACGCCTAAATGCAATATTAGATTCGGAAAAAATAAAAATAAACCAATAATTACCTTGATGATCAACGTCCATTATATCTTTATTGCTTGTCGATGGTATTTGTGGAACAGTGTTGTCAATAAATCCATACCGTTGTTTTGATCTTTGTGAAAATAAAAATAATTTTTTGTCGTCGTCAAGAAATTGTTCTATACCCGGTTTCGCAATATTGAACAATTTGTCAAGTTTTTCAGAAAAAACTGACCTTTTTACTGCTTGTGCAGTAGACTTCTTACGATTACTATTTTTTCGTAACAATATCCAAGACTTGTGAATTTTGATAAGTTTTATCATCGCATTATCTGTTCCACTAGTAGGTATTTGAGCTTCATTCCATTTTTCTTTAACTTTAATAATTGGTTTATTCACACTTTCTTTAATTTTTTGATTAAGAAATTTATGCTCATAGAAAAAAACAGACATAACCTCTCTCACAGTTGGAAGCTTTAGACCAACAAAATTTTCACTAATATCACCAATCAAAAATATTGATTCATTCATTATTAGTATACGATAATTTATTATTTAGTGTACAATAATAAAGTTAATAAACCAGTGGAAATAGTATATTGTATGTACATACAGACGGCGTCATTAATGCTTTCCTAGCTGTGTTCTAGGGATTTCTATAGTGGAAAAAGTGATCGATTCTGAATCAGTGTGAAGTTGGTCGCACGAGCGAAGCGAGTGCGACCATCACACTCATTTGGGTTCGACCACTCTTCTTCCCACGAGTTGTTCATACTATCCGAGAAATCGATTGGAATATACATTAGAATCATTCTCACGGATATTTTAATAAAGATTAAAAATTTTTTACGCAGTAATATATAATTAAACATTCATAATTGTCAATCAATAAATTTATTGAAAAACTATTTTGAAATATTTTTATCATTAATATTTGGTCTAAAAAAAGTAATATTTTATTTGTCAGCATTTTGTCGATCACTTGTGCAACTATTATAACGAATATTAGCTCATTAAAATTGATTTTTTGACAAAAAATATATTTTTATGGCCTTCAATGAGTAACTAATAATGTTTATTGACTAGAATTAAAGTTATTTTTACAGTTAATTTAATAATTTACGGAAAAAATAAAAAAAATATCCGATAAAGCTCATAATTTTGTTATAATATGAAAAAAAAGAATAATTTTTATACACTTTGAACTTTAAACCTTAATACCGTCAAAATGGTTATATTTATGAAAAAAATATAACAGACCTTTTTTGTAGATCGTTAAATTTTCTACAAAAATATGTATTGGTTATTTCATAATTTTTGATAGTCGATGTGATACAAAATTCATAAGAAGCAAAAACAAGTTTTATAAAATTTATCAAACTTTAACTTTGAATATCTTTTGAACGGTTGAATTTATGAAAAAATGATAAGAGATCTTTTTTGTAGAGCGGTAAATTTACTACAGAAAATCTATGTGTCGCAATGCTGTATTACTGTTTGTTAGATAGTTATAAAATTTTTTCTATCTTACTAAATAAAAAATAAAAAATCGCGATGAGCGACCTGTTAATATTAATATTAAGGGCTAAAATTTTAACAGGTATCTTATTTTACCTTCCTGGAAGTATATATGCTATTCGTAAAATGAAAAAAAAAGATGCCCCAAAATGACACACCCTAATATATATATATATATATATATATATATACACATATAATTCTGCTTCTTCATTAATTAAAGTTCCAATTAATTAAATTTATGAAAGGGTTGTCTGTCTTCAGTGGATTAGGCCTACAGGGGATACCACTTAAAAAAAAACGCGTCAATAATAGTACCCCATGGGTGATACGGAAAACTATTAACAAAACACTCGCAGGGTGCCGGTACGGTGATGCGATCGCGAAACGGCACGTTCCTGAGCCTCGCGAAGCTCGTAGGCTGCGCGCGGGACGTCGCGGTAAGAGGAGAGCGGGAGGCGGAGTCAACTGAAAATCGGCCGAAATGTGCATTTCTTGCCGAGCTCTGCTATATACAAAAATCTATATTAGTATAATTTGTGTGTTGTCAGGATAAATACTTAAAATTACAATTTTTTATTATTTATTATTGTATATATGAATTAAATATTTCTTGTATTTAATAATAAAATTAATAAATATATAGTTAAATGTAAACAAAACGCTATTTCACATTATTTACATTACAAAATATGCGAAACAAGTAAAGAAATCAATCTTACGTTACTTATTTTTATAATCAAAAATATTTTAATTATATCTTACCATCAAACATTTTGCGAAACGCCGGATTCTCAACTGTTTGAGGGGGCAGCTGGTTGTCCAGTAAGAAATGAGTTACATTATTTTCAAATTTTTATTGTAAAAAACTGCATGTAACTCGTTGAATAATTTCGGGTTCACTTATTCTTCTTTGTTTCGCTAATTTATGAGCATCATATTCCGAAATCTTTTCAGGATGTTGTCTCTATGAAAATTATTATTACAAAATATATAAACATATAATCATTTTAGAAATTGTATTGTTCCACAAATAAATAAAATTTACCTTAAAATGGCGCACAAAATTTGAAGAAACTTTTAAATCTTCTTGAACAATCGCCGCGCAATTTACGCATTTTGCAGCTATGTGTCCAGTTATGTTTGAGTCTTCTACGACAATCCAGAGGTTTGCGCGGTTTCGGCGGTCAGGGGAGGGCAGGGACCTGGCTGGTCTGGTAGTCGGGCCGTCGTTAGGGAGGCAAAGTGTGGCGTTGGTGGCGGCGCACACCAATGGGGTGGCCAGCGTCTTGGCCACGGGGCTCCAGTAACCGGAGGTGCTCCTCAAAGGTGCGGCTGACCTCGATGATGTCGTCCAGGTATACGAGGACGTGCGGTGCTAGGTCCGACCCCAATATCTCGTTGAGTAGCCTCTGGAAGGTAGCCGGTGCGGAGTGAAGGCCAAACGGCATTACCCGAAATTGCATTAGGCCTTTTCCTGGTACAGTAAAGACGGTGATTGGCCGGCTATCGGGCGCTAGTGGTATCTGCCAGTTCCCATTCTTCAGGTCTAACGTTGACAGATACCGAGCTTCCCGCAGTTCGTCTAAGGTGGCCGTGATTTCGGCAGGGGATATGCGTCTTTCTCTGTGACTTCGTTCACTTGCCGGAAGTCGACACAGAACCGGTATGACCCGTCCTTCTTTCGGACAACACGATGGGCGAGCTCTGTGGGACGGCTCGATCACGCCTTCTCGCTCCATCTTTTCTAGTCGATAATCTTTCTGGTCGATAATGGCCTGCATGGGCGGGGTTTCTCGGTCGGTACTGCTGTTTAATAGGCCGGTCGGTCTTTAAAATAAAACATTTTAGTTAAACGTAATAAGTTATAGTTTACTTACTGGATTTATAATAATGCAGCTATCATTCTTGTCAAGATTTAAAGTATCTTCAAGTTTTAGCATACACTCATTCGCTACCCTATTAGATTTTTGCACTGTATTATGCTCTTTATGCGCTTTTAAGCTCTCTAGCTTTTCCATGGATGTTTTATTACTAACGCATTTATACGCGTTTGCCTGCATATCGAAAAGCCGCGTTTGCAGAGATATCTTCGCGCTCTCACAGATCATTAATCGTTCTTCCATTTCTTTAAAAAATATGATGGTAATAGAATCTAAGAACAATGATTCTAAGACGATTTGAGATATATCAAGAAAATTATATACTTTTGCTTAGTACGCTCCGCTGTTAAAACCTTGTTTTCTGTAGAGGCACGCGTGTATTCTTGCTGTAATTTTTTATATTTCTCTCTAACATCTCTGCTCTTGTTAGACTTGTGTTTTAATTTCCTGGAAAATGTAATAATTAAAAAACCCCGCAGAATTCTTATGGGAAATGGCTTTTGGCTAATTTTTTTAAATCTGATATGTGGTAGTTCTTAACACGTAGAACAAAAGTGTCCATAGCCCCAAGGTTCGATCACTGATAGTTTTCGAGATACAGCACCCCAAAGTTGGACTTTTCAAACCTTATTGCAGCGTAGTGCGGGTGCAGTCAATGTCGATGTACAATGATGCTTACGATTAAGGTGGGTGCTTGTGTGTGTGCGCGTGTGTGCGCGTGTGTGCGCGTGCGTGCGCGTGCGTGTGCGTGTGCGTGTGCGTGTGCGTGTGCGTGTGCGTGCGCGTGCGCGTGTGCGCGTGCGCGTGCGTGTGCGTGTGCGTGTGTGTGTGTGTGTGTGTGTGTGTGCTGTGTATTTGTGTCAGCAGAGATAAGGACCTCACGGTTCGTGATTGATAGTTTGCTTAAAAAAAGTTCCCGTTCACTTCACCGTCATCACCCTCCAGTACAAAAATGATTGCCATAGTATGACCGCTATGTTATACATGTAATAGACAGTTCAATGTTTGTCAATTGGCACGTATGGATGGTGATGAGAATGTAAATAAACGCCAAATAGCTATTACAAGGCGTGATGAGTTTGACCATCCCCCTACATCTTGATGATAAATAATTCAAGGTTGTGTATGAACTGTAATCGGTCAATTATTGATGAAATGGCTATGATCGAGGCAGATCCTACTTGTCTACGATTAAATGTCTTGACTCAAACAGCATCCCAGACTTGCGTCATCAAACCACTGCCAAGGGAACGGGCTTGGAAAAATTAGCGGGGAAAGAAGACCCTGTTGAACTTGACTCTAGTCTGGCACTGTAAGGAGACATGAGAGGTGTAGCATAAGTGGGAGATGGCAACATCGCCGGTGAAATACCACTACTTTCATCGTTTCCTTACTTACTCGGTTAGGCGGAGCGCGTGCTGCATTTGTAATGCTCAAAATAATGTATGAAGATTATCAATACAATGCAGAGTTCAGGTCTTCAAAAACAAATATCTATATACCGGATAATGTGAGAAGTTGTGAACATTATTTGGATGAAAATGGTTTTTTTTCGAAAATATTATTACCTTTCATCAACAGACGTTATGTTATCAAGAGTCCACAGTTGCAAGTTTTTTTACAGCAACTGAGAAACGTGGGTGCAAATAGAACAAGAGGTATAGATGAAAATCACTACGTTTATTAACTGATGAGGAATTTCAGTGTTTAGCATCAATCAATAAACAGCAGTTTGAAGAACTTTTTACTTATTGTGATCCTGCACTCCAAAATGGAAAACTAAAATACGTAAGTAGAAAGGATTTGTTGATCTTCTTGTGCAAGATAAGACAGGGATTGAGTGACGATTTTCTCAAAATCATTTTTGATTATCCTAGTAGACAAACTCAGTTCTGTTAGGACATCTTTATTACAGAGATTCGACCCGACTAACATTGAACCCGAATCAATAACAAGGCAAGAGTTTATTATGCAGCATGTCGACGGAGTTTGCAAATAAGCTGTATATTCTTCAACTCGAAAAACCAAGAGCTGTCGCTGTGATTGACAGTACCTACGCGTATATACATAAAAGTAACAATTTTCGGGTATTGCGCCAATCCTATTCCGTTCACAAAAATCGACATTTCCTTAAGGGGAGGTTACCGTTCATAACGATGAAAAAATCGAATTTTTTTTTTGCTTAATTTTCATCCTTAAGTTGTTGAGAATACGTGGGCAAAAGGATATTTTCATATCGAAAGTATTTTCGATATGATCGAAAGAAGACTGACGAAAAGCGCATCGCGGCAGCGGATAAAAACATGTCGCAGTTCGCAAAAAAGGCCAGGATAGAAAAAATCAACATGCAAGTACAGCAGAACAATTTCTTTGAGGAAGAAGAAGGGACTCTACATGGTGCTTGAATAGCTGATTAGATGTAAGTTGTCAAAAACAAACATTAAATACGATTTTTTGCTACGTAAAACTTTAAACGCGTTTTTCTCGAAACAGCATTTTTCGGCGCGCGGGGCGCTCTACAGCTTCAACGGATGAACCGATTTCAATGAATGACGGCGCAAAAGAAAGGAAATTTAATTTAGGGGGCCTTCAGGAAGCGTTTTTTTCAAAAAATTGATTGCAAATAATTTTTTTCGAACGTTGAAGCAAAAAAAAACAGGGAAAAAAGAGGTTTTTTTTTCAAACGGCCACCATTTTGTTATAAGGGGGTTTTTTAAAAATCGGAAAATCATAAGGCCCCCCAAATTTAATCTATTTTAAGAATTTTTTTGGTTTTTTGGTTTCAGATCAACTGGCAAGGCTGTGGAATGCCCCGCGCACATAGAACCACGCCGTGTGTGGCTTCGTGGACTGAGAGCTGGAGCCGCCATTTTTAATTATTTTCTTCTGAAAAAAATTTAAATTAATCTTTATTTATGTACGAATTAAAGCCCCGAAAAGTTTTTTCCATATGTATTTATTTTATATAAAAAAAAAATTCCTGAAATTGAGGCATTTTTTGGGCCTCTGAAGAGTAACCTCCCTTTAAACCAACTTTAGCTGTAGCTCCCGATGGTTACATGCTAGCGATTATTGGTCCCTATTTCTCTGATGCTCGGAATAATGATGCCGAAATCCTCCGTCAAGAGTTCGAAAAAGAAGCAGAAACATTACAAGGCTGGTTTCAGAATGGTGACATCGTTTTAGTGGATAGAGGTTATATCGTGATGCAATACCCTTACTCCAGCGTTTAGGCATTGATCACAAGATGCCTGCACTGCTTGAACACGGACAAAGACAACTTTTAACGCAAGTTGCGAATGATTCACGTATCGTCACAAAAAATCGCTGGATAGTCGAAGCACGGAATGGCCACTTGAGATCAGTTTTCAAGTTCTTAGCGCAAACACTAAATCTGCAGCACGCAAAAAACCCTAATGGATTCTATCGCATAGCTGGAGCTATACTAAACAAGTATCATTCTATTATCCAAATGCAAGGTGCAGATGCTCAGCTTGCTAGAGAAATGCTACAGAGATCGACAACTCCTAATGTCGTACAAGCGAGAATAGAGGTAGATAACTTGCGACTAAGAAATGGCTAATGGAGACGGCTCAATTATCGTGACGTGGCAGATTTCTCTATACTTGATTTGAATTACTTAAAAAATTTGACTGTGGGCATTTATCAAATAAATCTAGCACCTTCATATATCCAAGATAGGCTACTAAGGGATGATGAGGAATTTCAACTTAATCAACATTTCAACTAGCCAGGTTTTCTGAGAATTAGGTTGTATCCAGATTTCGTAATGCAACAAGACATAAGATCTTCATTTCATATGAGATTGACAATAGGGATGATGAGAATGCTGCTGACAATGCTAATGAGCCAATTAATGGATATTATTGTACGTGTCGATCTGGAGCTCGTACTCTAGGTACTCAAGTGCACACGTTGCCAGCGTCCTGTGGTACCTAGGTTTTGCATCAGGGAAATATTAAGTACCCTGACACGTAATTGCTCAATACCACATTGGATGCCGCAGACCGAGAACTTTCAGATAATCCTCGGAATATTGAGATTATTGATGAATAATGTGTGCGCGCGCGCACCACACACACATACACAGTTCAAAGGGTTTGGAGTCATAAAATACTGTGGAAGTGACGAACCGTGAGGTCCTTATCTCCACGCACGCACGCACGCACGCACGCACGCACGCATTAATAAAGTCCGTATTAATAAAGGACACCTCGGAGCCGGTGATGATCAACGCCCGCAAAGCGCGGTGTCGTATGCGGACGGAGATGTACGGCCGCGGTTGGTAGGTTACTCGGACGGCGGCGGGATCCGGGTGGCGGCGGCTTCGCCCCCGGCCCGTGCGGCGTTTCCCGGTGTCGGGTGACAATCGTGGGTGAAGACACCTTGCCGCATCGAGAGTAGAACTTCTTGGCTGGTCGCTTGCACTCTAACCGAGTGTGCCCGCGCTGTTTACATCGCCAGCAGCACTCCTCCCTGTTGTACGTTGTACTGGCAACTGACGGATAATAGCGACCGGAGCCTTTCGCTCTGCCTGCCGCTCGCGGTTTTGCTTTTCGATAGCTTCCTATTCCGTGGCGCGTGCGTGCAGATCCCCCAGACTGATAACGTCATCCAGGCGGATGGAATATTTATATTCAGGGCTCATATTATCGTAGAGCCGTTTGAGTTGGTCGTCCGCCGAAAATCCTCCGGCTCGTTGCATGCTCGTAGGCCCGATCTACAATGGGTGTCGTAATTCGTGTCGGATGTCGAAAGCAGTCGGGAGCATGCGCACTACTCTTTTAACTTAGTTGTAAGTCGGATGTCGGTGTTGTAACAAAAAGTGTTCATCTCGACCGGCGTTACGATTTTATTTAACCTCGTCGATTTAACGTGATATTATTCTCAATATACACGATGCAAGTCGATGAATGTATTATTGAACTCGTAAGAGATAGTAAGTGTCTCTACGATAGAAGAGATAAAAACTACAAAAACACCGCAAAGAAAAAAGAAGGTTGGGCTGCAATAAGTCAAAAATTGAAATATTCGTTGGGAGTCAATATTCCAGGTAAATTCTTTTATTTATAACTTAGTAGCTCTTAATGTATTATGTAATTCGTATTTTTTATCAATATATTCTATTGTATGCTTTGAAGAGGTTAGCTAGGTTAGATTGTTGTTACACAAAAGTCAGTGTAAAATGTTATTGCAGCTCATAACATTGAGAAACGATGGTCAAGTTTATGGGACATGTTCAATCGAGAACATAAAAAGCAAAGCCTACCACCATCGGGGTCCGGCTATAAGCCTTCAAAACTATGGGACTTGTATCAAAATTTATTGTTCTTACTCCCACATATTGCTCACAGACTGTACGCGCGCGTGTGAGTGAGGAAGGGATAGTGCGTGAGAGACCACTAACACCGGAAGCGTGAAGTAACACAATAGTTTATTTAACAACCAAAAATAATGCCGAACTTGGAAACACGGGCGTTTTTAAGCGAATTCTCTATCAACACTTTCTCGTTTGTAGTGTTGGATAACCCGCGCGTAAATAAGAACTGACCATCACAATATCGATCGATGACAGATCTTAACCTACTGACACACTGTTGACGAATGGCGACGCGCCGTAAGTTCTACGGGTTTTTATACCCACACGAGACAAAAAACGCGCCAAGGATGACGACTGCTTAGCTAAGGTCAAAATGCCATGGAATAGAAGCTTCTCGAACTGAAATATAAACCGAAGGTGCATATAGTCATTGTCTTTGAAATTAGAATATCGATCGTTGAAAAGACCGTGCCGGAGAATCAGAGTGACTCGGCATCGTACGGAGAACAATTCTTATGACGTGAGCGCGAAGCACACAAGGGGCGATCCGCTGAATAAATATCGTGTTACACTGCCGCTGTGACTCATGACACAGTCGTCTAAATGAAAATAAGAATATTCAAGAGCATTCGTGATCTCAAGCATTCGCGATTTCGAACATTCCGCCCGCCTCTTTGGTTATCTAAATTATGTATCTGACGAAACATAATTTAATGGCGAAACTAATATAATCTGAGAATCAACTCTACGTAAGTTACTACAAGCAACACTCTCGCTCTTAGATATTTTCCGGGTCATCGACCCGTGGCAATAAAATAATCTTCGTCATGGGCCGCTTCAGAGTGGTGGCTGCGGTCCGTATGGTGACCACTCGAACTTGCTCATTCTCTCCTGGATGGATGGCAGTCACCCGTGCCAAGGGCCACTTGTGCCAGGAAAGTGGAGAGCTCCTTGTAGATCAGGATGGCGTTTCCAATCATTCTTTGCAGATGATGTTGATTTTACCGCTGCCTCCTATATGCCTCCAAAGGCGCCGAAGGTGGGTTGAATCGCCATTGTACGCCGTCGTTTGCAAGGGTGTTTGCAATGCTGTGATCTCTGCTGGCGTCAAGAAATAGAGCTCGTAGTTGAGCGTCCGCTCCGATGAAATTAATCCCCTGGTCGCTGTACAGCGCCGTACATAAACCTCGCCTGGATACGAAGCGCTTATAGGCTGCTATGAATGCTTCTGCGGTGTAATCTGATGCCACCTCCAGGTGCACCGCTCGTGTGCTGAGACACACGGAGATGACCAGGTGTGCTTGTGTCCCTTGTGTGCTTTCTGACCCCTTCCTTTAGTTGTCCTTAACAAGATCGGTCCTGCATAATCCACTCCCGTATGAGTGAATGGTCGAGAAGCCCGTACCCACGGGCGCGGAAGGTCCCCCATCAGTGGGTGTGGGGAAGCCGCCCGCCATCGCACACACCGCACACAACGGTGGATGTACTGCCTCACTTTCATCCGTCCGCCTGGAATCCAGAAGCGTTATCTAAATAGACCGAGCGTAAGTTGTACACCGTGTAGAGCTCGCCGGTGGTAGGCGTCCACGATGAGGTTTGTCAGATGAGTGTCGTGGTAGAATCACTGGGTGCCTCTCGTCTCTGCTCAGAATGGCGTGCTTCAGCCGCCCGCTGACATAAAGTATGCCCTTCTCGTCTGTGATCGGGTGCATTTTCAAGATGCTGCTCCGCCTCGACAACGCCTGACCGCATGCCAGCGCTTGCAGCTCGTCTGCAAACCAGGCCTCCTGTACGACTCGGATCCACCTCTGCTCTGCATCCTCGAGTTCCTGAAGCGTCAATGTTCCTGTAACAAACTGTTTATGACGAGATTGCAAAACATTAAGCCATCATAGGCCCATGCTGTAACGCGCAGCAAGCGCTGGAATCCAGAGAATCGGAGAAGATTCGGATCTTCCTCCGGGTCCTTTGATGCAAGGTGCACGTGCGTCCTCTGATCAGGCAAGTCCCCGATTTCTTCTAATAAGGTCTGGCTATAGAGTTTGTCTCTAGATTGAAGCCAGATCGGGGTTAGGGTTAAGCAAACCCCCCCACCCCCGGGAGGGGGGGGGGAGTGATAGTCTATATTGTGGCGCTTGACGAAAGGAGTTGAGTGGTAGTAGTCTTTCTTGTTAACTCCCACCCATTGGACCCCTAGGGGGGGAAATGTAAAATAGTTTAAAAAATAAATATTTGCACTTTTAATTACTTTTTTTCGTAATTATTTACTTTAGGACCGACCTCATTAATTATAATGATCTTGATATATGTTGTGAAGGGTATTTTTCTGAAACGGATGAAAATTTGTTTGTTTCGCGCGAGACAGTAGTCGCGCGATGGAGAGGGGATGCGTCGGCAAGGCTGTGTAAGGCCTAGCTACGCATACCAAAACAATCCCCTCCACATGCTGTAGCGTGCTGGTCGCGGCTGCCGCTTGGCATTATTGTACTGAGTAGAGTGGCACGCTGTTTTTACTTTGCTCGGCACATTTAGATTACATCTATAAATAAAATAAAATGGCTGTGGAAGCAATCCAATTGTCGGAAGCCGAAAGAGAGGTTCTGTATCGAAAGTACAGGGACCTTTTTCGGGCTGATATGACAATTTGGAGTTTCGCTGATACGATTCGGACCAAGAATCAGGCTCTCGAGGCTTGGTTAGCTTGGGGAGTGATTCCGGATTTTCGGATCTGTCAATGTGGTCGTAAGATGCGGCCACATCGAGATGAGAGTTATGGTTTAGGTTTTATATGGCGATGCTCCACAAAGAAACATCCAGATAAAGATCCACGGAAAGGGACATTTTTTGAACGGGCCCACATCTGTCCGCTAGCAGCAGCTCGTCTTATGTTCCATTTTCTAGTAAAAGATAAATTGACCTTTGCGGCTGTTTCTACTGGTCTTTCGAAAACAACTGTGGTTGATTGGTATAATTATTTTCGAGAGGTCTGTGATGTTTCTCAAGATCATAACTTTCGTCCAATTGGCGGAAGTCGAGACATTGTAGAGGTGGATGAAAGTCATTTGTTTACCAGGAAATATCATCGAGGGCGACTGCTGGCCACGGAGCGTGAGCAGGTGTGGGTTTTTGTGGCAATTAGTCGTTCTACAGGTGACATGTGGATCGAAAAGATTCCGAATAAGTCTCGGTCCACCTTTGACGTCATCATGAGGGCCAAGATTCAGCCGGGCTCTTTTATCATGAGTGACGAGCATCATTCGTATAGAGGATGCGCTGCGCGTCTACGGATGAAGGGACACGCTACGGTGAATCATAAGTACCGGTTTGTTGAGGGTACAATTCAAGTTCCCGAGTTAAGTCCTCGTTTAGGTCGCGTAATACTGAATCATCCTAACCATCGGAAAGTGGATGTTCATACCAACACCGTGGAGAGGCAATGGCGAGAACTTAAAAAAGCCCTTGCTATTTGTCGTAGTATTTCTCGGGTACCCATGTACATTGGGGAGTTCCTTTATCGGAGGAATGTTCTACGTCATTTGTCCAGTTACGGGGAACAACTGGAACAATTTCTTAAGGATTTACGTCGGCAGTATCCTGGATATCCGGGGTATGACAAACGAGTCCAAAGACCTGGTATCTGCGCCTGTCTCATCTGTAGGCCCTGTCATGTTAAACGTCGAAATCGCTGTATCTAATCCTAAGTAATCCGCCCCCTTTCGTATTATGCGTAGTATGTATTTGCTGTACACAATAAATACTAATTAATTACGAGCACTGTCTAATTATTAATAGTAATTACGGTAAACATGGGTTTACATTTCATGCGTGAAAAGGGTTAGGCATTGAGTATTGGAAGGCATAAATGACTAATATATATTTTCACGAGAGACGAGTTATCACATGGGTTAGATAACGCGCTTTAAAAGTATTTAACTGTTTAAAGCGCGTTACTAACCTACATGGGTTAGATGACGCGCTTTAAAAGTATTTAACTGTTTATAGCGCGTCACTAACCTACATGGGTTAGATAACGCGCTTTAAAAGTATTTAACTGTTTAAAGCGCGTCACTATCCTACATGGGTTAGATGACGCGCTTTAAAAGTATTTAACTGTTTAAAGCGCGTTACTAACCTACATGGGTTAGATGACGCGCTTTAAAAGTATTTAACTGTTTAAAGCGCGTCACTATCCTACATGGGTTAGATGACGCGCTTTAAAAGTATTTAACTGTTTAAAGCGCGTCACTAACCCATGTGACAACTCGTCTTGCGTGAAAAGTGTATGCGTGAACTATTTCGACATATACATTAGTCATTTATGTCTTTCAATACTCAAAATAGCTGCTATAGCCTTTTTTAAATTATTTTACATTTTTCCCCCTAGGGCTCCAACGGGCGGTAGTTAACAAGAAAGACTACCACCACTCAACTCCTCTCGTCAAGTGCTACAATATAGGCTATCACCCCCCCTCCCGAGGGGGGGGGGGGTTTGCTTAAACTTAACCGCCACAACGATTGAATCAAGATCTTGGCCCATACAACCACTAGTGCAAGCCATCCTAACGGATCGAAGAGACGCGCCGTCTCTGAAAGCACAATTCGTTTAGTAATGTTTCCTTCTCCGCAAGGACGTACCTTGAATGCAAAGGCATCAAGGCAAGTGTGCCATTGGATGCCTAAGGTGAAGTGGCCGACATCAGATTCCCACTCCCGCAGGCTGCGAGATTGTCGACGATCCTCCGGTATATCATGTAACAGTTCCTCGTCATTAGCGGCCCATTTGCTCAGTGGAAAGCCGCCCGCCTTCCAGATCTTGATCAGCTGATTTCTCAAGCCTTGTGCGCCTTCCTTAGAAACATCTCCGGCAAAGATGTCATCGACGTATGTGTCATATTCCAAAACAGCCGCCCCGAGAGGGAAGCTGTGTCCCTCGTCCGCTGCAAGCTGATGAAGCGTCCGGATTGCAAGGTACGGTGCGCATGAGAGGCCGTACGTCACGGTGTTGAGACGATATTCCTGAATCGCCTTGGCGCGGTCTTTCCTCCAAAGAATCCGCTGAAGATCCCGATCCCATTCTCGCGTTAATTTGTTTCACCAGTGTTGATTTTATCGGAGAGTCTAGCGTTGATCTCTCCTTGCTCATCCTTCTGCAGGATACGATTTCAACTACATGATTCTACACTGCCTGATTTTAAATATATTACATCTGATTCTTTTCTTAAGCCTTGTGTGGTTAATTGCGTCACGCCTCCTCTCCGAATTCCCCAAAAAGAAACTACGCCCTGAGGTATCGCGTAGGATCGTGTGTTAAGTAAGGTATCGTACGATGGTGCGACTTGTCGCACCTGGCTCTCATTGCATTACGAGTATCTGACTGTGCGTTCTATTAATCCACGATAGCCCTCTTCCGGATAGCGAGACCGGGGGAAAAAGCGTCGCACTGTTCCTTCTGTGAATCCTTCAGTCGAAGAAAATGCCAGTGACTGTATTGTACAAGATGAGGAGCAAATAATTGATAATAACGAATATGATTATTCTGCTTGGAAATTTTATAAGGTTACACGACAGTTTCCCGAAAAAGTAGAGGGGATAATGTTGGTACCAACGAAAATTCCTAAAAGCGTCGTAATAATTTCTACGGTTTCCGGTTTGTAACACTGTTCAAGTAGTATAGCTCGTAGTCGTTTTGACATATGCGTACATATGTGTCAAATAATAAATATTGTGTATGACATAAGTAAAGAAATAAATGGAAATTAGACAAATATATATCAGATAAATAGCTAATATTCTCATAACATAAAAGATTATGTATCCTATGTGCTCTTTGTAATTGAAAATGTTGGACCAATTCTTTCCTTGAATTAATTTTTTTGTTACAGCTTCCCACCCAACCATTCGCTTGCAGAATGTTAACAGCCGGAGAACAATTCCCCTCCGAGTAAGGCTGCCAAATTCTGAGCCTACTGTGTAAAGCATCGTCTACAATACATGGAGTAAGCGTGGAGTAAGGAGTAAGAGTAGGCGTAAGAGGGCTATTTTCGGTTTAAGAGAGCTGGCGTAAGGGCGTAAGCGAAATAAATTAATTTTATTTTTTACTCCTACTCTTACTCTTAGACTTACGCTTGGCCAATCAGGACACAACAGACTATAAATGCTTACTCCTGCCTGCTCTTACTCCTTACTCCACGCTTATTCTATGTATTGTAGACGACGCTTAACATCGAGCAGATCTATCATTAACAGTACGACGACAGATTGACGCGACAAACCGAGAGCAGGTTTGTCAAAGCTGCTGTGCTACAAAGCATATGTGCTATTTGTACCAGCTATGTACTGACATTGTCTGCACTAGCAAAGGTACTGTGGTGTTTACTGTCAATCTGTCATCAACGCTTTCGACAGACTTGTTCGATATTCATTGCCACTTTGTTATGTAGTCTACTGACTGGTGTACATATGTTTCTTATCTTTCAGCAAACAGAATGTGTTGCCCACATTGGCCTCTGCAAGGATGGGGTTTGAGAGTAGAAATGAAGGAATCACAAGTCTAGGAAACAATAATTAAAGTAAGAATAAGGAGTATTAAAATGTTTATTACTTGAAAATTTTTATTTTCCCACTAGTCCTGATAATTTATATAAAATTCATAGAAAGTTCAAATTTTCATTATTTTCTATTTCATTCCAAATTTTTAATATGTTATCATCTCTTTCTTTCTGGGTTTTCCGTATCGCTCGTGCCCAAAATTTCAGATGCCTCGCGAAACTCCGAATATGCTTTTGGTACTCAGAAAGGTAAACTGTAAAAAATATTGTATTTTAACCCTTACTTGCCACACTTCTGTAGACGTCACGTACTTGCCACATTGGGGTGGAATCTACCCCAGCGACAAAAATTGTTATAACAAATGAGCTATTCAATATTTTAACTTGCCAATTTTTTTAGAACTTCTTAAAAGCTTACTTTTAAAAGTTATGTAGGTTATATAGCCAAAAATTAAAATTATGTATGATAAAAAAATTAAAATAGCCCCCAACATATGAAAAAATGGCTGTTTTTACAAAAAAAAAATTTTTTTTTTTTTTTGACAGATGTCGCTATAGACCCGCTCCCCATAGGTTTCTGTACTTAAAATTAAGGGAATATATGGTCGTGGGGTTGATTTGATCCCAGTGTGGCAAACAAGGGTTAAGGATAGTGTGGGAAAATATGTTTGCAAAAAGGAGCGTTCAACTATATACCTAAAAATTCTACAATTGTCGTGTGTTTTTTCAGGCTTGACCGAAGTTCCCGGTTATGTCTTTCGGAGACATTGTTAGTTCTATGTACTTGTTGGAAAACAGAGAAAGAATTGAGCTTAAAGCCGTTTATCCATGTCTGTTTATAATAAAAAATGACTGCAAATACGCGCAATCGTTGAAGATAATTGTAGATATCAATTCGAAGCCTTCTTCTATTAATGTGTGTGGTAAAAAAGCCAAAGATATTAGTAATTTCGTTGCACCCCAACCCAATTCATTATCGGCACTTTTTAGTATGCCATATTTGTCAGCATTATGTACTAACGCCTGTAATGAGAAATTAACACGATTAAAATTAATGTGCATTTCATGCTAATTAAGTGTATTGTTATTTTTTATTACCTGACTGTAGTGGAAGAAGCAGCCAATGATTGTAGCACTGGGGAAAACTGTGCGTAAAGCGCTTCGTTCGACTTTTTCAAAGTTAGATATTACTGTGTCAGGTATTATTTTCAGAACATTCGTGACTTTCCTTAACACATCTACGTAAATTTGTGCAGTGCGTCCTTCCATTATGGCATACACAATTGGAAATGTCTGAAAAATTTAAAAGCCATTATATTTAATGATATATTTACATACAATACAGAATGCCTATTGCGATTAAAGAAACTAATTACTTAAAGGATAAACTAATGAACTAATTGTTTTGCTTACTCTATTATCGTGTCTAATGACAATTGTCCACAATCGACAATTAGTAATTTTTAGTTGGGGTACAGTGGCAAACGTCCCATCAACAAAAACGGTTAATTTTTTATTAATAACATTTGTAATTGAATCGAACAAAGTTTTATCAATAAAAATAACTGCTTTTGTTGCATTATTTTTAATGACAAACTGTACAAGGAATGAATCTGCTTCATCCATCTTCAGAAATTGCTTCCAATTTTCGTTTTCCAAACAACTACGTAATTCGTCGAGATTTTGTGGAATCCGTCCAATATTTTTCTTTCTATGACGTTCTATTGATTTTTCCACGTTTGCAATGTTTGTAAAATCTAGTAAATGATCGTGTCTAGAAATAAATGTACAAATTACGAATTTTAGCAGTTAGTCTTCATCACAACAATTTATTATTTTCTATTTTATCTAACTTACTTTGAGATAATTTTATTTTTTATTTCTCTCGTCGTTTCAAAAGATTGTGATGCTTTAATTTCTTGTTTAATGTCATTCAATTGAAGTGGTTTTTCGTGCTCCTTGTGTCTTTCACTTAAAATATATTGACCATTTACAATTTTTAGTCGTGCTAAGCAGTGCATATCTTTGTTCTTGCGAAAACTACATTCGTAATACCTACGAGAAAATTATTTACAATTAAATACACCAAATATAATCCAATGTTCTTCTATGCTAATTGTGTAAATAAGTGAAAAAAATGTTATCAATAATTTTTACAGAACTATTGATTCATCACCGGAAATGGCTGACAAAATTAAAGTATGACTAGGGCCCGGACGTTCGGGCACGGAGACCAGGCACGAGCCGAGAACCGCTGCGCGTTCGCCCCACCATCGAGTCCGATCGCCGAGCGTCGCCGGCGACGCATCGGCGACGCTCGGCGATCGGACTCGATGGTGGGGCGAGCCTCGCGAGATCTACTACTTAAATTGTTACGTGCAGAGCCTATCTATGCACACGGTCTCGCACGCAACGAAATGCATCCCAGACAATCCGAATTCGCGCGTGAGCACCACCCCTTCACTTCGGCACACAAAATTTGCTTGACATACAATAATGACGTGGAGTGATTGCCTTGTTGTTACGACTCAAGCCTCCTTTATTGCAAATAATAAATGTAAATTGATAAAGTAGTAGAGCGCATAGTAATGCTAACGTCGAGTAATATGAACATTTAAGCATGAAATATAGTTGTAAGAATGTAAAGGAACATAGAAATAAATAGCGTGTAAGTCAATAAGTTCGATTATTGAACGATCGAATAATAGCCTGGACCGGCACGCGACGCTCTCGGATAATCACGCGCTTGTCGCGCGTCTTCGCGTGAATACCGGTAGTCCCCTCACCCCGGGACGCCACCAAACGATTAGTATAAATACGGGCCCCGTGAACTGGGGAAGGTCTCATTATTGATTTCGGTCTCTAAGAGTAATCATTTCAATTCGTTCTACCGAGAGTATCGCGAGCCGCGAAATAACTTAGCCGCGAGCGCGATTCACCGTGAAATAACTTAGCCGTGAGCGCGTTGATTCGGGCCGCAGTGCCATTATCGTCGCCGGCCGTTTCTGTAAAACAACGAAAGCGAGGCAATAATAAATACAAGTTACACCGAGACAAATATCCTGGATTTGCATATGAATTACCTTTGACTCCCCTGCGATCTTCTGCATCCCACCTAGCCGTTGAAGCGCGCCTCTCTCAGGGCGTTCTTGACCGATCCCTGCGTCAATGCGCGCCTCCCTCAGGGCGTTCGTGACAGGTCCTTTTATAGATGCGCGCCTCTCGCAGGGCGTTCTCTAAATTCTGCTGTTCCTCCTTAGAACCTGAAAACTTCGGGTGAATAATCCCGGATTATCGTATCTATTTACCTAACTAGCAATTGCATGGTACGGATTGGGCTCACGCACGCTTGCACTCCGGTTTACGACGAGACTTTCTCGCACGTTGCATGCGAACTCACACAAATATATCCGGAAACATATCAAGCTGAAATAAAGGTAAGTGGAATTATATAGTCACCAAATGGTACGATCGAGACGGTCGGGGCGCGCTCATCAATTAAAAAGGCTACGGCGAGCCTATTATACCGGAGGCGAATTTGATCCGCGAGTGTTGCACTCCGTCCCGCCACCCGCGATACAGGCCGACTCTCCTAACGAAGTTCCGGACGTTTTAAAACCATCTCAAGCGGCTCCTGCCGTTGACGCACGAGCGAAACCGCGAGTTACCGAAATCCAGACCTTGACACAAGAGATCCGCATCATCCTTAGGGAATCCAGTGCCGCGCAGGAGTCGAAAGAACGTAAATTTTAGTCGGTACTTACCGTGCTCGTTCTAGAGATAGTGCCGGAACATTACAAGACGGAATCACGTAAATTTCACATAATTTCACACCACGTAACCCACCCCGACGTCCCGACCGAACTCAGGACGTAACAACTGGTGACAGCGGTGGGATACTTTCGTTGTGGCGGATGATTGCTTCGTCATACAAAAGTGCCAAAATCTCATAAAAATGAGCTAATTAAAATACCTTTCCTTTTGGGTACACCTGTATATACATGGGTTCGTAATGCGTATTCGTAAAGGGGCGTTTAATGAATATTCGAACTCCCGGATTCTAGAGATAAACAGATAACTGAATAGTTTCGGCTACAAAAATTATAACGTTGTTATACTTATTGGATCTAGTATTATTTGAGCCTTCTTAATTGACGAAGTAATCACAGTGCACGCGATTATATGTCCGTCCCAGAGGATATCGTGATATCATATCGTAAAATATTAGAGTAATAAGTAATTAAAAGAATGTCCGGTACTCTCTCTCAATGTCCTAATATATGATTTATTACAGGTATTATATATGAGTCGTTCTATGTGAATAAATTCTGACAAAAAAAAAAAAAAAAAAAAAAAAAAAAAAAAAACTTTACTGAGTGTCAGAATAATTCGTGTGGCGTATCTTTCTTAATGCCTATCCTCCTCTATACCTGTGAACATCTGCCTCTTGTAGATAGCTATATATATAGATAGATAGATGGATATATGTATATGGCTATATGTGCGCGAAAATGCTGAATTTACCGCGAGATACACTCGTGATTAATAGTCACCTTACGCAGGGGTTTATCTCTGCTAATATTTACAAACTCGTAGGAGGGATTGTGTCCAACTTCGCGAAAAATAAATATAATACCTCGTCAACTAACTCTGAGTTTATTCGGATGAACTATACATGAAGAAATACTTGCCGAAATTAAAATAGCGGTTCTATTATATGCGCGCACGATGTGCACCTAGATTCTCGCGCCAATTATTGATCACCAATAGATAATCTTTACTAAATAGGAAGAAGTAAATGTTCGGTAAAACTCTGTTATAAGGTTGATATTTTTCATTAATGTAAACTCCTATTAAGTATCTCGAGACAAAATAAATATTCAAAAATCGAAAAACTTGCGACGTGTGAACAGGACATCGATGTGTGCTGTGTGTATTGTGCAATAAATCAAAATTGCATAATCCACCTTTTCGCGCTAGTGCCCTCTTATCGGCATCATAATAAACAGCATATATCGCGTTGCCATTTAAGTCACCCGAGAAACGCGTCAGACGACAGCGTTCGCAAAGACAGTAAAATGGCTCGTCAAGACGACCAACCACCCGAGTTTGAGGACGCGACCAACCTCCCGCTGGGGACGGGAGAGTATCAAGCCAATTACGCTCAAGCGATCCGAAATATAAAGGAAAAAGAACGGGAACTCTCTCAGCGCACTGAGATGCTGGAGAACATGATGCGAATGCTCACTACTGCTATATCCGGCACGCGTCTCACCGAACCATCCGCTTCCGCTACCGCTCCGCCGCTAGATTTTTCCTCACAAATGCAGAATTTATCGAGTCCCGCGAACTCATTGGTCGGTCCGAATACCTCATTTGCTGCTTACCCTAAGTCCTACTTTCGCGATGCCCTCGAATTAGTACCCAAATACGACGGGCACAACATACCCGTATGGCAATTCGCAAGGGCCTGTAAAAGAGCAAGAGAAACTTTACCGGCTGTAGACGAGGCTATGTTCGTTAGAATGTTACGGAATAAACTGACTGACCATGCATATCTGGCCGTAGAGGACGAAACTCACCCCACGGTTGATAAATTTGTAGACGCATTGAAAAGAATATTCGGACCAAATCGAAGTGCTAACTATTATAGAGGCCAATTGAGCATAATCTTTAAAAAACCAACTGAACACATCATTGACTACATCGGACGTATTAAAGACCTTAGAACCGCGATAATTGAAGGCGATCAAACTCAGCTAAATCGGTCTTTGGGCGCCGACGAGCTTTCCGCTATAGATTCGTTCACGTTGGAAGCGTTTTACGAGGGTCTCCCTCGAGAACACCGGGTCGAACTGCGAGCAGAGGGGTATAACAGCTTTGCTGATGCCTGTAATAAAATAATAATAATTAGTAAGCGACTTGAAAGAGAAGACGCGAGACAAAAAAATACACGCAATACGCAAGAAACGCCTGGGCGATTAACGAGTCGTAATCACTCAGTGCCGCATAATCCTTCCAATAATGATATTCCCTCCGCTGCTCCCACCAATACGGTAGGGAGAAAGATTTGTTCTTACTGCAAGAATTTCGGACATTTAATTAGCGAATGTAGAAAGCGGCAATACCGAGAAGGTAATTTTAAGCCAAACCCTACCAATAACTATAATAGTATAACTACCCCGCCGAACGTCGCTCAACCGCCGGGAAACAGCCCGGAGGCCTCGGCCAACGGGACACCCCGAGGCCACGGAAATCCCCGTCCCATTCTCGCCCTAGAAGCAAACACAGATCCCTTCACATTCTCCGAGCAGACACCGGAGACGTACCCGCCGTTGAGCTCCGATCCCCTTCCTTCCGAGGCCCCTTAGCTTTTATGCTGGACACCGGAGCACAACCAAATATTATTAAGAAAGGATGCGTTAACAAGAACATCACTGTAAATAAAAGAGAAATATTACAACTCACCGGGATTACTGAGAATGTCGTCAATACATTAGGGTCCATTAAAGCTTACATATCTCAGGTTCCTGTGACTTTTCACCTTGTTCCCGATCATTTCCCTATCATCACGCAGGGAATACTAGGATCATCCTTTTTCATAGAGCATGATGCGTGCATAAATTATAAAAATAATGCAGTTACATGGCGAAACGATTCTTTTCCATTTAAAGAAAGAGAGTCAATAGTCGTGCCCCCGCGCTCCGACCTTGGCATGGTCGTACACGTCTCAAACCCAGAAATTAAAATGGGATATCTTCCGCGTCTTCGCGCTTGTGAGGGAATTCGCGTCGGTAACTGTTTAGTCACTTGCGTAAATAACAAAGGTTTCATTAAAATTACGAGCACCCTGGATTACGAGGTCGAAGTAAAAATACCTACGGTAAAACTATTAGAAGTAGCCGAACTATCACATAAACCTCCACCGGAGGGGTCGAAATCGTCAGAGGCCCAAATACATAGAAATTTGCTCACGTTTTTACCTTTCTACCCCAAGTCTCACTCCGACACACCGGATGGAGACTCCATGCAGGATGTCTGCTTTCCCTCTGACACGCCAAGGCGTGTCGCTGACTCAGGTCAGCATTCCCGGCAGGAGCACTGCCCTTCTATTTCTAATTCTCAAGGGAA
>JASTWK010000845.1:0-72754 GCA_030770225.1 Temnothorax unifasciatus
GCGGATTACAAACGCGTGGTGATCAACGCTCGTCACGAATTAATCTTGATACGATCGCGCAACGACAACAATTGTCTTGTGGGAAATCTCGCGTTGGAGCCTGCTATCAAAATACTCAAGATACAGTGGCGAATGCCGCACGTGGTATTGAGCGAGATCAACAAGCTGTCGATGCTGCGCGCCTTGGAAAAAGGACGATATCTCAGTATGGTTTCCGTTCGTGGGATCTGTACGAGTATCCCCTGTTGCAGAACACGACCAAGCACTCGTGGGCCATTAAGACCGCGACTCAACTCGAGAAACCGCGATACGTCGTCTTCGCTCTGCAGACGGGTCGGAAGAACGTCATGTCCGCGGACACGAGCCGATTCGACGACTGCAAATTGACCAACGTGAAACTCTACCTAAACTCGGAAGTCTATCCGTACGACGATTTGAATTTGGACTTTGGCAAACACAGATGGGCGATTCTGTACGATATGTACGCGCGTTTCTGCAAGGGCTATTACGGATACGAATATCTCGAGCCGAGTCTCACCGTTTCGACTTTTCTGCGTAACGGCCCGTTCGTGATCATCGATTGCTCTCGACAAAACGAATCCGTCAAAAACGCCACCGTGGATGTCAGAATAGAATTCGATTGCATGGAGAACGTACCGCCGAATACCTCCGCGTACTGTCTCATCATACACGATCGCGTGATCGAGTACAATCCGTTGACCAACGTAGTGCGCAAAATAGTCTGAGTGTTCGCGGCAACGTCGACGAAAATTTTCTCTCTCTCTTTCACTCCCGATACAAATTTATGAGAGGGAAAAAAAGGAGAGCAGGATATAAATCAGAGTGTCGCGAAACGCGCGTCATTCCTCTCGATTCACGCATCGAAGACAGAGAGATATCTCTTCATGTCCGCACCAACGTTCGTGGACCTGCAAGGTTTCGTCGTCGGGATGAAATTTGTCGTGAAGGAGGCGGCGGTGCTGAGAAACGGGGTCGTTCTGGCGCATTACATCTTTACATGCCCCATGCCGTGGAATCTCCTCACACAATCCGACAAATCGTGCGCTTCCTGGTTGATTGCAAATCATCATGGATTGCCATGGGACGAGGGAAACGTGCCGTACGGTATGGTAAGACGCCTAATTACGTCAGCCGTGCTCGGTGAGGAAGAGGACAACGACGACGACGAAATGCCGACTCTCGTGTACGTCAAGGGATGCCAGAAACGAGAATGGCTGGTGGATCTACTTGAGAATAAAGCGAGAAAAAACCTAAACATCGAAACTCTGGATGCGGATTACGAAGATATCGAATCTTTGAATATTCTAGATGCTACCGATACTATGCGATGCGGAAAACACGTTAAGAATTGCGCATTGCAAAATGTATTAAAAATATTTAACTGGTGGTCGAAACGTCAGAGAGAATTGTCATCTTTTTAAAAAAATAAATTTTACGTATGTGTAAATTTACTATGTTTTATTTCCTTTCCCCCATTAGGCGATAGTATACAACATTAAAGAATAAGTATACGTGACGAAATCTAACTCGAGAGGGGTCTGAACATGTCTGAACATGTTTCGCGGTTGATGTCATGCGGAAGGGGGGGTATACGTCTTAATAAAAAATTCTACCTTAGCCCCCCTCTCCTAAAAATTTCAGAGCGCTGATTGCGCGTTCCAGAAACATTAATTTCCCCCTCCTTCATCATAGTGTTGGAAGTTGCCGCGTATATTCGATTAATTTTATAACGACGATCAGTCTTGCGTCAGTCGCTTGCATCAACGGTCCGCTTCTCCATAACCGCGAGAAAGAATGTATTCCGCTGAAGGAAGCAGCAGCGGTGGCATGAGACGTATGAATTATTACGTACCGATCCCCGATGATGAAACTCCAACGTGTGAAAACAAGTAAGTTTTTTTAATTTATAGAGCTATATATATATTTTATATCTTTTTTGCGAATTGTATTATTTTTTATTACTAATTTATTATTTTTTCTATAGCGTTTCGTTGGAGCGTCGCGCGGTTCGTATACTCACCAGACGATACGCATTGACATCAACAGCTTATAAATATTTGGATATTGGAATCAGCGTGGGACCTGTGTCCTTTGTGGAACTACTTCTCGGTGATAATCGAGGAAATCAGATGGTGTTGGCTCATACGACGTGGACAGCGCTAATTGAAAGACGTGCGGATATCGAACGACTCCTGCAGTCAACCGCACCTTCATCGATGTCGATTCGAGATCTGATTATAAAACTCGTAAAAATACGTGACGCAGATATTGTAAAATTAACATCACGCGACACCAGCTTGTACATGAAACCGTCAACCGTACTCTTCTTGTTCGAACTAGAACATTGCGTCGAGAATGTGTATTTTCAACTATGCCAAAATGTTCATGGCGTAAGTGAAAAATTTAAACAATTTGTAACCATTTTGGGAAGAAATTGTATAACCGATAAATGTGATGCAGCTAGAATCTTGCGCAGCGTTTATGATAAAAATTCGATTATTGATTGCGAATTATTAGCTTATGCTTTTGACAATATTGTATACGATGCGAGATATAATAAATAAATTAATGCTTATACGATAAAAAGTTTATTATCTTTCAATTCTCCCAATTATCCATAACCGAATACCGCCCGCGACGGTTAAATCGGCAGCGGCTCTTCCTAGAAAAAAACATGAAAAGGACTCCGCAACGGTTGAATCGTCATCGGAGACACATTTTATCAATTGTTTACCTCAGCCATTTTATCTTTAAACCGTCGTCGGACCATCGACGCTCGCTTTTGTAGTGTGAGACGTCGTAACCGAATGGCGGCTCGCATATTCTACAGGGGTGAGATCATTGCACAGACAAGTTGTTTTGTTTATATTCACCGGTAAATTCCAGCAGCCGAACGGCGCCCGTTAGCCTTTGTATCCGCGCCGAAAACGCAAACGTCCCCTCCCCCTCCTCCTCGCCCTAGAACGCGGACACCTACCCCTCCCCTCCCCCTCGGCGGCACCCCCTTTGTCAACGATATGTTTATAAATATTTTATAAATAACATGTCCCAACGCGCTCGCCGACACCTCGCCCCCTCCCCCTCCCCCTCCTCCTCGCCCTAAAACGCGGACACTTTTCCCCTCCCCCTCCCCCTCGGCGGCACCCCCTTTGTCAATGATATGTTTATAAATATTTTATAAACAACATGTCCCGACGCGCTCGCTGACACCCCCTCCTCCTCCCCCTCCCCCTCCCCCCCGGACCCCCTCGCCCTAGAACGCGGACACCTTCCTCCCCTCCCCGCGGACCCCCTCGCCCTCGAGTTCCCCCCCGCCCCGCTCCCCCCTCGGAGCTCCCGGAGCGGTTAGCCCATTTTATCCCTACTTATATTAATATAAATTTTTTATCAAATAATAATTATTAAATCCATATTTAAATAAGTGTTAATGTGTGTGTACATATATATATTAACACTTATTTAAATATGGATTTAATAATTATTATTTGATAAAAAATTTATATTAATATTTATTAGCAAAATTAATATTAACTTCCAATTTAATTATATATATATATATATATATATATATATATATATATATATATATATATATATATATATCATTTATATATATAAGTACCGTCGTCTGTATGTATGTATGTATGTACGCGAACTACTCATTCGTTAGTGAACCGAATTTTTACCAAAAGTATATGAAATAGGGGTAGAATTTCCCGGAAATGAAAATGTCGTGGTTAATTTTTCATTACCGATTTTGTGGCAACCGATTCTTTAAATTTTTCAAATTTTTTGGGAAATAATTGACCGAATCACATTCGTTAGTGGACCGAATTTTTACTAAAAATATATGAAGTAGGGGTAGAATTTTCCGGGGAGTGCCATAATGTGTATTGTTTTTTGTTACCGATTTTCTGGAAACCGGTTTTTTTATTTTTTCGGGAAATAATTGACCGAATCTCTTCGTTAGTGGACCGAATTTTTATCAAAAGTATATGAAATAGGGGTAGAATTTCCCGGGGAGTGCCATGATGTGTATAGTTTTTCATTACCGATTTTCTGGAAACCGATTCTTTTAATTTATCTAATTTTTCGGGAAATAATTGACCGAATTACATTCGTTAGTGGATCGAAGTTTTACCAAAAGTATATGAAGTAGGGGTAGAATTTTCCGGGGAGTGCCATGATGTGTGTAGTTTTTTTTTATAGTTTTTATAATTTTTTATAGTTTTTCTTTGAGATTTAATCTTTGTACAGCGATCGTTCAAGAAAAACTTTCAATTTTCCAAATTATTACATTCAGATGAATTCCGCGCCGCATAATCGTGGACGACGGAAGAATTTCCGTATTTTTGAACTGATCTCAACGTAGAGTTTCTCGCGGTGAGAGTCGGACAACGGTAGAAATAATTTGTCGAGTAAAGAACGTAAACAGAGTTTCATAATTTTTAATAAATTTTATATATATAGCACATTCCTATTCTCTCTCTCTCTCTCTCTCTCTCTCTCTCTCTCTCTTTCTCTCTCTCGCGCGCGCGCGAGTGGCATTTGCTATGACAATCAATAAATCTCAAGGACAAACTTTAGAAAAAGTTGGAATTTATTTGCCACATTCTGTATTTGCTCATGGTCAACTATATGTAGCATTCTCAAGAGCAACTAAGAGGAATAATGTTAAAGTTAAGGTCAATGAGATTAGTAATCAAGGACATCTTATTAAGGAAAATTCAAAAATTTATACAAAAAATGTTGTATATCGAGAAATTTTGTAGGGGAATACCATAAAGTGTATAGTATTTCGCTACCGATTTTCTGGAAACCGATTTTTTTAATTTTTCCAATTTTTCGGGAAATAATTGTCCGAATCTTAAAGAATTTTCCGGGGTAGAATTTTCCGGGGAATGCTATAAAGTATATAGTTTTTCGTTACCGATCTTTTTGGAAACCGGTTACAAAATTTTTCCAATTTTTCGGAAATTAATTGACCGAATCTGAAAAAAAATGAAGTAGGGGTAGAATTTCCCGGGGATTGCCATAAAGTGTATAATTTTTCGTTACCAATCTTTGGGGAAATCGGTATCAGAAAATTTTCCAATTTTTCGGAAATTAATTGACCGAATCTCAAACAATTTTATATGAAGTAGAGGTAAAATTTTCTGGGGAGTGCTATAAAGTGTATTATTTTTCGTTATACCGATCAACTCAACTAAAAAAAAGGATAAATTTCGATCGTGTTTGAACAAGGCATTGTTGTCTGAACAAGACATCGTGTTTAAACAAGGCATCGTGTTTGAACAAGGCATCGTTTATGAACAAGGCATCAAATTTGTCACAAAGACGAGTGTGTAAACAATAAATGTCTGCGCAAAATATCGTGTCTGAACAAGACATCGTGTCTGAACAAGACATCGTGTCTGAACAAGGCATCGTTTATGAACAAGGCATCAAATTTGTCACAAAGACGAGTGTGTAAACAATAAATGTCTGCGCAAAATATCGTGTCTGAACAAGACATCGTGTCTGAACAAGACATCGTGTCTGAACAAGGCATCGTTTATGAACAAGGCATCAAATTTGTCACAAAGACGAGTGTGTAAACAATAAATGTCTGCGCAAAATATCGTGTCTGAACAAGACATCGTGTCTGAACAAGACATCGTGTCTGAACAAGACATCGTGTCTGAACAAGACATCGTGTCTGAACAAGACATCGAGTCTGAACAAGACATCGTGTCTGAACAAGACATCGTGTCTGAACAAGACATCGTGTCTGAACAAGACATCGAGTCTGAACAAGGCATCGTGTATGACCAAGGCATCATATTTGTCACAAAGACGAGTGTGTAAACAATAAATGTCTGCGCAAAATATCGTGTCTGAACAAGACATCGTGTCTGAACAAGACATCGTGTCTGAACAAGGCATCGTTTATGAACCGGTTTTTTTAATTTTTCCAATTTTTCCGGAAATAATTGACCGAATTTCAAAGATTTGTATATAAAACAGGGGTAGAATTTTCCGGGAAGTGTTATAAAGTGTATAATATTTTGTTACCCGTTTTCTGAAAACCGGTTTTTCTAATTCTTCCAATTTTTCGGGAATTAATTGACCGAATCGCAAAGAATTGTATATGAAGTAGGGATAGAATTTCCCGGGGATTGCATTAAGTGTATAATTTTTCGTTACCGATCTTTTTGGAAACCGGTCGCAAACTACTTCCACATTTATGGGCCGATTCTCTCGAATTTGATACCAAAATGCAAATTTTTCGGGGATGAAAATGTCGCGGCTTTTTTTTTGTTTTACGCCCCCCCCTCCCCATTCACCCACGCAAAAAACATACGCACCTACGCGCACACACACGCCTGAATTATATCAATACATAACAACAGATCTATATATATCTATATATAGTTTTACAATAAAATAAAGAAAAATAGAAATGCATTCTGCGATTTGCGCAGTAATTGCAGCTAAAATGCATTCTGCGCAACGCGCAGTGATTACTATCAAAATGTATTCTGCGCTATGCGAGAAAATAATATGAGAAGTAATATAATAGGGCTTAAGGCGAAGGTCTACTATAAAAAACCTAACGCGCCAATAGGTGGAACCTCAAGGGTGGTGTGGAAGTCCATCATTTTAATATCTTGATTTTTTTATATAAATAAAAGTGATTAAAAATTACAAATACAGAATGTAAAGGTGATTTGAGTGATGATTGATAAAGGAATTTACAAAAAAAAAAGCTTCAGAGCTTTATAGCTTTTAGGCCCGCGCGAAGCGCGGGCTCAAAAGCTAGTATATATATAAGTACCGTCTTCTGTCTGTATGTACGCGAACTACTCATTCGTTAGTGGACCAAATTTTTACCAAAAGTATATGAAATAGGGGTAGAATTTTCCGGGGATGAAAATGTCGTGGTTAATTTTTCGTTACCGATCTTTTTGGAAACCGGTTCCGAAATTTTTTCAAATTTTACGAGAATTAATTGACCAAATCTCAAAGAATTGTATATGAAGTAAGGGTAGAATTTTCCGGGGAGTGTCATAAAGTGTATTGTTTTTTGTTACCGATTTTTTGGAAACCGGTTTTTCTAATTTTTCTAATTTTTCGAGAAATAATTGACCGAATCTCATTCGTTAGTGGATCGAATTTTTACCAAAAATATATGAATACCTTAATATCCCCATTATATCTTACAAAAGAAGCGAGGATTAAATATGACAGTCATGTAAAATGTAAATTAGAGATGGGCGATGTTGGGGGAAAAAATCGATTATGTAATAATCGATTATGAGAATAATCGATATCGAGAAATCGATTATTAAGAAAAATAATCGGAAAATAATCGATTTTTTAAACTGGTTATTTAAAAAATGCCACGTAAATGGTTTTTATTGTTTTTCGATTTGTTTAATTGTTTATTTTGAGCATTTCACATTTATGTAAAATATATATAATATTGTTAAGAAAAATGATTATTTATTGACTAACTGAAACTGAAATAACTAGATTTTATGTCGATAACGTGTTATTTTTTTCTTGACTTTTCCATAGTCGTGAAAGGGGCCCGTACAGATATCTGTAATATAAATCAAAACATTTTTAGTAAACAGTTTAAATAAACAAACACATAATTAAATAAAGCATACTGTACCTGAGCATCTCCAATTCTCCAAATAAACAAAAATAAAATGGAAAGAAATTAGGATAGGAATCAGGACAAATAAAAATGCATACAATCATACATTCCCATCACGTTTAGTAACGAATCGTTACTAACGATGTACAACTCGTACAATGTACAAGTACAACAGGATACAGAAAATGTTTACACTACTGACTGTACGTTAATAGAACGTTTACAAATTTATGAGAATACAACCCATACAGCACAGATTGTTGCAGAAAGCTTTCAGAAAGGTTTGAAACCTTCCTGGAAGCTTTCTGCAACAATCTGTGCTGTATGGGAATACAGCTAACTAAAGTATTTAGCACAGCCAAAAACAAAACTAGATATAAACATACAAGGCATACAATTACAAGCCTTGTACTTTGTATTACAAGGAAAATTAAGGCGTGAGTTGCAAGCGTAGCTATGCGAGCCCCCAGTCTTTTTCGGATAATGACCCTAGGAATAGCAGCATATTGAGTCGCTTACCCGACAATCTGTTGCGCCGTTCTGTTTTCAATGCCCCAGCCTTCGAAAACAAACGCTCTGATGAAACTGAGGTCGCGATAACATTTAAGTATTTTACTGCTAAAATGTACAGTTTCGGAAACGCGTTTTTCACTCTTTGCCAATATTCAATTGGATTTTCTTGTCTCGAGATAACGGGCTGGTTGAGGTACTGACGCAATTCGAGGTGAAGTTCTGAAGAATCGCTGTTTGACTGCATATCGTTGGCAACTAAATTGTCGTGAAAGTCCCATACACTTATTGAGTGAGTAAAGCTTTCCGAAGGTTTCGGGTTCGGCGCAACGCTTATCGCGGGATGAGAGCTAGTCGATTTCATCTCTTCATTTATGTTTGCAATAGCGTTTGATGCCGTCAACGCAGATCGAAAATGAATTTTTTTAAAACGTGGATCAAGAATTGTTGATATTGCCAATAATTCGCACGTTTCGATTTCTTTAAACTTATCCTCAACTTTAGCTATGATTTTCGATTTCATATCTTGTCCGATTTTTGTCACGGGTTTGCAGTTATTCAATGCAATCTCCATGCATCGAATTATTGGGATAGCCATACTGCCTGTCGGATATGTTTCGCCGCTCATTTCGGTAATTACATTTTCAATCGGTCGTAAAAGTAGTACGCAATCTTCGAGAACTTGGATTTGCTCCCGCGTTAACATTTCTGGGGCAGTCGGACATTTCATTAGAACCGGATAAATATATTCGCGGAGATCAAGGAACCTTTCGATCATATAAAATGACGAATTCCAAAGATACAAAGTACCATCCAACGCGTAGGTACATCTTGCTTCAACTTTAAAGCCGTGCCCTCTGTCTTCCCGTTACAAATTTGGAGCCGTTTCAATTCATCGGCCGCAACAACGCTCCTTTTTGTTATCGTCACTATGGTTTTTACGCGAGTAAAGATACTCTCGACTTCCGGTAGAGTTCTCATGACGCTTGGTACTATGTGGGATAGGGTGTGTGCGAAACACGGTATGTGCTTCGAAGCACCAAATGTGTCGATCGCTGCCTTTTTAATATTCGCGCCACTATCGGTAACCATCGCCGTAACATTGGACGTTTTTATACCAAATGATTCGAGACAATCCCGTAAATTTCGCGATATATAATTTGCGGTGTGACGCTCGCTCAGTGGTAATACGGCCAAACAACCGTTCTTTATCTCGAGCTCTGTCGTCAAGTAATGATCGGTGATCCCAAGGTAACTTTGATTGCTTGTATCTGTCCATATGTCGCATGTCAACGTGTGAGTAGTAGTGGCGGTTATATTATCTCGAAATGCGTTTTTCATCTGGTGGTACCTTAACTCTATTTCTTTTGTGATGGTTTTCCGACTAGGAATGTTGTAGAGCGGGGACGTAGTCTTCATGAGCGCTCTGAATCCTCTGTTTTCCACGATCGATAGAGGACAGTTGTCGGCGGCGATCATGAAAAGAATCGCGTTGGTTATCTTAGCAGCAGATAAACCCCCATCTACAACATACAATTATTATAAGTAAAAATAAGTAGAAAATAGATGAATGTAATCATTGCAATCTAAATACAATGCGTAAAGAAAAAGGCAGAGTATATTCATTCTTGAACTTAGCGCACAGATTATAAATGTATCTGATCATATATCAAGAGACACGGTAGTGTCTCGCGCCAAGTACACGCGGAGCGAGACCAACCGTGACTCTTTTACGCGACGTACAAATAACCTTACCTTGAAATGAGCTTATTCTTTGGAACACTTTGTCGATCTTCTGGGATTTAATTGATTTCGCCGGCGTCTGAAGACGTTGGACTTTTGGTGGTGGGTCATCAACATCTTCTGAAGCTGAAGAGAATGAAGCTGTTTGGCTTGTACGTTTCCTTGTTGACGGTAATGAGGGTACATGCATCCAATGCGAGCGCCTTTGGTGCTGCATCAAATTGGTTGTGTTGCCTCTGTTCATAATAGGTTTCATACAAATGTTGCATCGTGCCGATATACTATCTATCTTTGTATAGTACTGCCATACTTCGCTCTTTGCAGCTTTGCCTGTATCTTTTGCAGATTCCCTGTGAGGATCCAATAAGAAATATGTAAATAAAAATATTGTGCAAATCAAATCTCACATCTAACGATATAACTTACTGAGCGTAAACGTTTACTCTGTTGCTCGTCACTGTTTGTTGTGAATCGTCTGACTGGATACGTGGGTTTTGATCTTGATTTTGAGATTCACCAGTATTAAGTTGGTTAGCAGTCTTATTTGTGCCTAATTCAGGACTAGAATAGTAGAATAAGACAATAACAATTACTTTTGTACAATATATTATATAAATAAAGTTCATTTAAAATAAAAAAAATAGATCGGTCATGATACTCATAATTTAATAACTCGATTAACATACTGAGATTTTCCGAGATCATAAAACGAACAAGATGAATGTAGAGATTCGGCTCGTTCGGTGTTTGCATATGACGAACTTGATGACGCTATAGAATCCATCTCAATATCTAATTCCAAATCTTTGCAGTTGCGGACGTCGATTAGCTTGTCAAGTGACAGGTTACCACTGTTACCAGGTTAGGATTTGCTTAAATTCATATGTCTTCATTTATTTGTATTGTACAAGGAAATTCTTATTATTCTTAATTATTATATTTGTAAAATTCTTATTTCTTACCTTTCAAGAGTTTCGAGTATCACACATTGACATTGAAAGTATTGACACATATGAGTATATGAGTATGATAATAATGACAACAGACAATATTATAAAATTTATATGCGAAAGCCAGAAAGAACGACAAAAAGAAATTACACGACTTCACTTATTCACGTGCTCTGCAATGTAAATTTACCCGCGGAAATCGCGGGATAGACAGGATAGACTGCGTTCATTGCGTCTGCGTGACCGCAACCGGCCAATCAGGCGGTCGGACTTCGGGCCAATCCGGTGAATCCGGCCAATGACAATAATCGACATAGCCCGATGCGGCAGGCTAAAATAATCGATTAATCGATTAATCGGTTCACAAATAATCGAATAAAAATAATCGATTATGACAAAAATATAATCGATTTTTGTTAAAATCGATTATAATCGGCCATCTCTAATGTAAATGTAAATGTTTTTTAACAGAAATTTTCAGAGTTGAACTCTCTCGCAGCGCGAGCCCGCGTTGCCGCTCGCGCCGCACAATCGTGGACGACGGAAGACGCGCGGTGCGGAATTCATCTGAAAGTAATAATTTGGAAAATTGATCCAATTCATATTTTTAAGTGTGCAAGTAGAAACCTGCACATTGCTTACTTATACTTATATTAAGTGTGCAAGTAGAAACCTTCGCTTACAAAGCTTTTTCTATGAGGAAGCCAAAACAAATAAATACAAATAATTATGCATCGAATAAAATACAATCTTAAAATAAAGGAAAAATAGTAAAAGTAATTTTACAAATAATAATTAATTTTTAGTATGAGTGTAAGTGTGCAATACGAGGTACGTTTTGAAATGTCAAAAAAGTAAATTGCGATCGATTCCCTTGAAATTGGTACCAAAATTTTTATTTATAGTGGTACAGCTATTTTTATTTATAGTGGAATAGGCCTACTGGGGAAACCACTAAAAAAAACGCATTTACAATAGTACCTCAAGAATGATGCGGAAATCTATTAGTGTTAAATGTAAATATACGCTAGCTATTTGCGTGTTTTATAACATATGTCCTCCGGGCTAAGCCTTTATAGATCTATAGTTTCTTAGCTTTGAGGTCCACGCGCTAGCTTTGAGGCCCGCGCGAAGCGCGGGCAGAAACGCTAGTATATATATATATATATATATACCCACACAGCACGATATATTGCAGCAGTATTGCAAGGCAAGATTGCAATATTGCATGCAATATTGTTGCAATGTTGCAGCAATCGATCTATGTCCGCCCCAATATAATATTGCAGCAATCTTGGAAAATGTTGCAGCAATATTTCTGACAATGTTTCAGATATTTTGTAGCAATGTTGCCGAAATATTTTCTAATAATATTGGTCTGCTATTAACAAAAGTAATTCAAAGATTTAAAGTGAAAACACAATGATTCCCGAATAGAACAATAAAACGATAAGGAAACGCAGGACATGTGAGATAATGTTATAAACGTATTCACTCTATTTATAAGGTTATAATATGAAATTTATTTTACTTTTACAATACAAAATAACGCTATAATAAGAAAATATAGTTATGTTATTATAGTATTGTAGCTTTAAATATAATACAAACAGAAGGAAATGATATTTATGTTATAGGACGTAAATGTCAGATATTAAAGGAATTATATGAAACAATTACGTTCATCGAAACTTTTAAATATTTACATAGTCCGTAATGACATCAATTGCGCGTTATCTCGATGGCCCGTATTTTTTATAGCCAGGAAAATGTGGAGAATTACACAATTGGGGACAGATTATGTAATTCCAATAAGGCATGTAACAGATATGTAATTAAATAAATAAAATATATTTTGTTATCCTCTTACTACCGTTTTACGTCATTCTAAAATTAATAGACTTGGTCACAAATAATGTATGAATTTTTCAGAAATATTGTTACAATATTTCAATTTTAATATTGCTAAAATGTTGCGTTTGATATATTGCAGCAATATTTTACTCGCAACATTTTACTGGCAACATTGCTGCAAAGTATCTGCAACATTTCACGGTAACTGCAATATGACAATGTTGCTGCAATATATGGTGCTGTGTGGGTATATATATATATATATATATATATATATATATATATATATATATAAAATCAAAGTTGAAGTTAAGAAGGTTCAGTTGCTACAAAAAAATGCAGCCAGTTTCATGAAATTTTAATATGTTGTTCTGGAATGCAAAATAGAATTATGTGAATTTTTTGGGAATTTTTCCCGTTTTGAAAAAATCTACTCCAAAAATTGTACTTTTTAACATAGGTTCTTATGGGATATGACATATTGCACACCTTCAGAATGAAATAAGTGCAAGAAAAAATACAAATAATAAGGAAAAAAATTGCACATGTAACTTAATAATTTACAAATAAATGAGTAAAGGAAAGGGAAAGGTTACCGCACATTTCGTAGAAAATTAATTATTAAAGCATAAATTGCTTGATTTTTGTCTGCTAGACTGCCACGATCGTGAACAGCAGCAGGCACTATACACGACCAATCAGAGCAATCCCCTTCACTCCCATTACTTCGAACGCTAATGCGCTGTTACCAGAACCCCAGCGTCCCACTACTCCCCCCCATGAAGCCATCGAATCTCCTTAATATTAATTTAATAGTAACTAAAATAACGTACCCATAAGTAAGCTGTAAATTTTCGTTTTGCTAAAGTTTAATTTTTTATTTTCATTTTTTTGTCGGCTAAAAGCAGTGAACAGAATTTGGACATCTTTAGACATTACAGCTGACAAAGCATTATGTATTGCCTTCTTGTGTGTTGAAGCTACATCGACATATTTCTCAAATAATGTACGCTGTAAAAATATGAACCTATTCTCAATATTTTATTTAATAAATAAAATATTAAAGTAATCTGAAAAAGTTAATTACCAAGGCATTTTTTCTTTCATCATCGTCTATTGAAGCATCCAAAGTTTTAAAATCATCTAATATAGATGTTGGTAATTTAATGCCAATAATCTCTTTTAGAGCAGAAACTGGATTTATTTCATCTTTGTGCGATACGTTTAATAATAAATTGTTTTGTAATTCTTCAAATCCTTTTCGTATATCATATAAAATACTTCTTTTCATATTTTTTATCTTTTTTTTCATGAGTACTTTTACTTGCTCATAGCAAGCATTAGCAACGACTTGAACAAATTCTAAAATAGGAATACAAATTATTCCTTTTCTTATTTCCTTTACAATTTTCAAAAAAATTGTTACAGTAGTAGATATTGTTTTGACAGATCTGGACCGGGGATCTGAGGGGGGAGCGGGGCGGGGGGGGAAACTCGCTGCCGAGGGGTATGCGGGAAGGGGGGACTCTAGCGCTGCCGTTCTCCGAGGGGGATGTGGGGAGGGGGGGGGGAGGGACTCGTGGGCGAGAAAGTCCTAAGGTTGGGGGGGGGGACTCGTGGGCGAAAGGGTCCTAAGGTTGGGGGGGGGGACTTGTGGGCGAGAGGGTCCTAGGGAAAGAAGGGAGATCAGGGTTTCGGCGAGCGCTGATGACATGCAGCTAGCGATGGTCAACGTAGATACTCGACAAAAAATTTTACGACTTAACCGTCGCGCGTTACAAAGTCGAGCGCCTATGGCTGGCGGCTATAATTTACGACCTGCGACTAGCGTGACGCCGACGCAGGTGTCCTTTTCTCTCGAAAAGGGCTGAAGGTAATAAAATTCATGTTCGCGTTCTCTCTCGCGCGCGCGCAGTTTCTCTCTCGCTCCCATCACTCGTTCGCGTTATCCCTTCCTCGCGCGCGTCTTCTCGTTCGCGTTCTCTCTCTCTCTTTCGCGCGCGTCTTCTCGTTCGCGTTCTCTTTCTTTCGCGCGCGTCTTCTCTTTCTTATCGGCTTCAAAAATTAAAACTGTTTTTAAAATAATATAAAAATTATGTTATTGTAATTAAATTATCTAAGGCCTAAGGAAAGGGAGCAGGAAGGAGAATAAATATTTTTTAATAATTATTTAATGTTTTTTCTTTTTTATTTTAAAAAAATGTATATCAAAATTAAAAAAATTTTCAATTGTTATCAAATAACCGGGTGAGACAAAATATCTCCTCCCGCGCAGATCAAATCTTGTCATTATCTTGCCTACGATGTTTTCTATCAAATCTCCTCTTTCGCATGTCGAGGAGATTTAGATAATTGGATATGCGTATGTCCTCCAACTGCAACCACCCCTGAAAAATAAAATAAATAAAAAAAATGTTAAAAATGTTAGAATAATAACATTAAAAATATTAAATATATCACGCATACCTGATCGCGTGGAATCCGCAAATACACCATGTCTGATATTCGAATATTTGCCACGGGGACGTTGTCAACCCACAACATCTGTAAAAACGCAGTTAATTTAAAAAAACTATAAATTAAAAATTCACTCGCGAAATTCACCATACTTACCCCATCGGCGGGATAACTAATTCGAATTAAATCTTGCGCGCGAACCATGATTGCTCTGGACTTGCAAATATACACTTGCTACCGTTCGCGTACTCGACTAGACTGAATTCTACGACGGTTGCAGAACGAAGCGAGGTAAAATGTTACCAGAGAAAAAAATGGTAACGGTTTGAAACGGACTGTCCCTTCCGACGAAAAAAAAAATTAAAATAAAATATGTCTTGCACTAAAATGGCGAGCAAAAGTTTGACGGAGTATCGGCACTTGTGAACGCGTTTTCTCTCGCTCGCGTCCCTTCGTTCGCGTCCTCTCTCGCTCTCACTCCACTTCGCGTTTCTTTCCTTTATATTAAATAATTGGGAGAAATGAAAGATAATAAACTTTTTTTCACATAAACATTAATTTATTTCTCATGTGTCGCATCGTATACAATATTATCTGCAGCATACGCCAACAGTTCACAATCAACAATTGAATTTTTGTCATAAAATTCATGCAAGATTCTTGCTGCATTACATTTATCGGTGATACAATTTTGACATAAAATGGTTACAAATTGTTTAAATTTTTCATTTACGCCACGAACATTTTGGCATAGTTGAAAATACACATTCTCGACGCAATGTTCTAGTTCGAACAAGAAGAGTACGGTTGACGGTTTCATGTACAAGCTGGTGTCGCACGAGGTCAATTATGCCCAATTGTCTCGTCCGGATGGAATAACTATGTAGTCGTGCTCCTGCACGTGCCTAGACAACAGCGTTTAAAGCATTGCCCTAAAATGCAAAAAGCAAGCGCGCGCCTGCGCCTCTCCAGCGCCCTACGCGCGGCCCGCGCCTCTGGGCGCCGCGCGCGCCCGTTCTTCATTGTTCTGTTCGCTTGTCCAGACAACACTCACTTTTCTTAACTTCGGATTTTCGTCGTTTTAGGATGCCGAACATAAGGATCGAAAGGGTAGCTCTCCCTCGAAACACTCGAGAGGAGATATAATTCATCGTAAGCACGTTTTGCGAGCCTATTCTCCTGTGAGACGATCCCGAGATTTCTTGCAACGTAAGGAATACATCGCGCAGCTATTTTGCGGACAGCAGGCGGACATCGAGGGACTCACCCGCTCGAGGCTCTTTTTCCAGGAACAGCTGTTCTCAGATTCCTGTGCATACTTGTAGGCTTATCGCCTATCGGACTGACAGCATAACCTCCAAGATTCTGCCCAAGAGGTTAGGTCGCCCGCAACGGGCGCTTCGCCCGTATACGAGGTTTTAATTTCAGTCTCCAGGCCACACCTGCCTTCAAGAAATTAGCAAGCATTGAAGGACAGACGGTCGCATAAGCGACCGGGGCGTTGTACCAGGTATGTCCTCTTGTCGACCCACATTCCGTGGCAAAGAGAGGACATAACCGACTGTTCCCTTCTGCTTTGCCTTCTCCGTTGCGGTGGCCAGTGCCCATTAACGTCGGCGACGTACCAGGTATGTCCTCTTGTTGACCCACATTCCGTGGCAAAGAGAGGACATAACCGATTTTTTCCTTCTGCCTCGCCTTCTCCGTTGTAGTGGCCTATGCCAACTAACGTCGGCGACGTTTTCTCTACAGCTTTTGGTATGTATCTTTTGCTGTCAACGAGAAGAGTATCTATCACTCAAGTGGTTGCCTGCCTCAATGCCCTCGGCTCTGGCAGGCCAAACCTGCTACAATCGGAAATCCTCCGCGACCTTAAGAAGGATGCAGATTCCCTCGGGCGCTAGACGCCGCTGGCAGTAGCGCTCGGACGCTCGCCTAATCTAAGGCGCACGGACACCCTCGGCAATGGCTCACAGTCGCTCGTCGACTCCAAGGCGCAGGGACGCCATCGGCAGTGGTGCACATTCGCCCCCCGACTTCCTTGGCGCATAGACGCCCATCGGCTCACCGATCAGCCTTATATTCTTCAGAGGGCATACATTGTAAAAATGGCGTGGAGACACCAGGGAGACCCTTAAAGCAGCACAGGCATATGAAAAGGTAGGGCGTGAGATTTTTAATCTGTCAGCCCTGGTGAGTAAGGGAACCCTACAGCTTGTCCGTCAGCAGGCGCTACAGCGCCGTTTTCAGCCTCTAAACCGCAGCTTCCAAGAAACCGGAAAGCTCCTGTTTTTTCCATTAAAAGCTCCCTAAACTCGCACTCTTTACCGAGCCATCGTCCTCACTCTCGGTTCCGGCTTCAACACCTTCGTTAGACACCGTAAGTACCGCCGAGCGCCTTCACAGCTACACGAGGCTATCACCCTCTCTTTACATTTTGCCGCCACCGAGAGCCGCCCTGAGAGAAATGGAATTTTCGCAGGCCACCGCAAAATTTTCTTGATTTAGAGGTTAAATGCCTCTTACGTAAAAGAGCCATTTAGAGGGTCGAACTCTACGCTGAACAATCCTTATCCTCGTTTCTTTTTTGTAGAAAAAAGTAGCGTCAGAGTCAGGAATCACCACTACTCTGTTATCTCATTGAGGTCGAGCAGCAAAGCGCCGGTATACCACTTGGATGAATAACCAGCTGAGAGAGTAGATTGCTTGGAGCAAACACGCAGCGAATATACGCGCAGTGTCAAATATATTTTTTGAACCATCAGGCGGTAAGCAACTTTATAAAATTTTACGTGAATTAATCACGTTTAATAAGCCGCCGCATTTTAAGTTGGAGGATTGGCGGACAGTAGTTCGCCTCAGGTTATTGGGATGGCTAATGGCCACGGTAGATCTGGAGGACGCGTACTTGCTGGTTCCAAACCAGGCTCTGCTACCAATACCATTCCAGGTCTTATTTTCAACCATCGAATAACTGTAAATTTCTAGGACTTGTTCCAATGCCGTCGGTCAATATTTCGATACCTACTTGCCGTCGGGGAAAATTATTATAATTAACAACAAGGACTACTATATACCAAAAATTTTGGAATGACAAAAATTTCGTAGCTCTCAATATGAGCACTGATAATTTTTCGATAACTAGAGAGATTCCACCATACTTACGTAATACGTTAATTTATTCACGAGGATTACCATACGTGAAATAACATGCGATTTCGAGTTCAATTACGAAATGTAATAGCAGAACAATTTACGCGATTGTGTAACGTGATTGCGGCCGTAGCAGCCGAAAGTAGTCTGCCAGGTCAGAAGTTTAAGCACTCGAATTCATCATATTTCCTATCAGACCTTGCAGGGTGGATCAATGTCTTTTCAAGTCCCAGTCAATCTATTCAGATTTGTTCCAGCAAATTCATTCGAGAAATTTTTTCAGATGCTTCTTTGAACGGTTGGGGAACTTCGTGCAGCGAGTTGCGTACACACGGCTGGTGTCCGATAGACGAGGGAGCTCCTCAGGGTATCGCAGCTGAACTTAAAGCAGTTTTCTTCACTCTTTGCGGTTTCGCAGCGGATCTCCGCGATTGCGACATTTTGCTTCGTTTTGACAACGCAACCACCTGAGCTTACATCAATAAGCTTATCATCATTATTCAGTCTTCATATCATTCTGAAATTTCAAGACAAATGTGGCGTTGGTACGAAAGTACAACGGAGTTGGTACAAAATACTTTTCTTTTTTGCTTCACATATTTTCTCTAGGAGAATTTCATCCGACCGAGGCCGCGACGTTGAATCTCGAATCGCAGATACTGAGTGGCCCCCACCTATCGATAATTCTCAGCAAGTGGCCAGGACTTTTGGTCCACTCAATGTGAACCTTCTTTACGTCCCTACTCAATACCAAATGCAATTCCTCCGTTTCAGGGTCTCTAGATCCGGGACCTATAACAATATATGCGCGCATTCGCAGGGGAAAGACTGAATTTCTACGCGTTTACACTCTTTAGTGGGTTAAAACGCTTATTGAAAAAGATAGCGGACAAGGGCGCAACGGAAACTTTGGTGACGCCAGGGTGGTTTCCCCAAACATACTTTCCGTTGTTTCAATACCCCTTGATATCTAACCCGTTAATTCTTCCTCTCAGTTACTCTCAGCTTTATTCACTTTTCAGAAACCAGTATCCAGCGTGGAACTCCGTCTCTGGTAGCCGGGACGGTATCAGAGAATCTCTCAGGACCTAATACCGTCAGTAGCCATACCAACGATGCTACAGTCAACTATCAAGCAATACTCTCGCCCTCGCCACCTTTGGTGAGATGTCTGTTATCGCCATCAGTTATCTCTGTATTCTCCAACGATTCCTCAGGTGCTAGAATCTCTAGCTCAGGAACTTAGTCTCCCCGCCGCTTATTCTAGTCTAAATACGAGTTAATTTCGCAGAACGAAATCGGCTAACGTCCGGCGGTTAAGCGTCTCTGCAAGAGTGTTGCAGCGCACAATCCGCCGCAGTCTCGTTATGACTACGTCTAGAATCCGGCTCCGGTGATCGTCAAATTATCTTCTATTTATCCATATTTACGTCCTTTGTGTCCATATTGTCGTTACCAAGAAACCTATTCTACTTTTTGCTCTCGCTACGGGTCAGTGTGTATTTACACTCTTTTCCCTTCGAATATCTCAGATCTCTGAGACTTAATGACAAATTGATATTGCGGATTCCTGATCGAATCAAGACAGTACCGGGCTGTGTTCAACCCCTTCTCTGTCCTCGTCTCCAGGACCACGAGAATCTTTGTATCATTTGCCTAACAGATTATTACTTAGATACAACTAAGGTTTCGCATGGCCATCGGAATATGATTTTCTTTTTCATATCTCTTGCTAGGCCATATAAAACTATCACGGCTCAAACTGCAAGCAGTTGATTTCGACAGAGCGTAGACATATGCGGAATAGATACTACTATTTTCTCAGCTCACAATACGCGTCACGCGTCAACATTAAAAGTTGCTAGAAGGGGGATTTTTGCTCGACCGAATTAGGTACGCGGCAGGTTGGACTAGTGAATCCTATCACTATCTCGCAATCCTTTACAATAGGCTGTAACGATACGCCCCGGAAATACGTATCGTTCCGGCCGACCAACTTGCCGAGGACCACCCAGCTGACCATCCGCTGGGCGAGAAACGGGCCCGAGGTGCCCACGCTACATTTGAATTAGTATGTATTGTTAGGTGGCCCGCGAACAAACGCACCGCGGTAACCGTCTCGGAGCGCCGAGCGGTACCGAAAGCGGCCGAAGACCGCCAAACGCAATCGCGGCGCCGGGACGCCGTAATCTCCGACCGCTCCGCCGCATCATCTCGGCGCTCGCGATTGCCGTCGCCGTTACCCCCGCCACACCGACGCCGCCGCGACGGGTATATAACGAGGCGTCTGATAATGATAAGACGATTCTGCGACCGACCAGATCACCGATCCGACCGATCCTGAGCTCCTGAATCTTTCGCTAGTCAAAACCATTAGGTAGAGAGTGACTCTGTCTTAGCCGAGTGCGTCTCGGTAAAACGACCGGCTCTTCCGTCCTCGAGATTATCCGAACGAGGGTAGAGTGCTGCTCTACCTCGAACGAGCGCTTCTCACCGGATATCTCCTCCGACCCGCGACGTCTGCCAAAAGGGGTAGAGCGTTACTCTGCCTACACCGAGTGTTTCTCGGTGGACAGCCCGCGTCTCGGAAATCCTTCCGCCCGTCCTGCGGAATCCACGTGACTCTTTGTCGCCTTCGCGCCGCGCGCCATTCATACGCGTCCCGATACGGGAAATCAGCCCCGCCCGGGCCGATACGTCATCGTGCAAACCCGCTCGCGACCCGCCGGAAGAAACCGCGCTAATCCGCCCATCGGGGCGTTCCACGCGTACCGATCCGCACACCGTGCCGCCTAGTCATCGTCGACATACGCGCGCCGCACAGCTCCGTACGCCGTAACGTTCCCACGGGAATTACGACTCTGTACATCGCGATCCTGTATGCATTCTTCTCCGCGCGTAATTATTGTATGCATTCATCTCCGCGCGCAATCATCAATTTGTAAATTCGCGACATTGTACACCGCGAATCATCGTTATAGTAATAAACCTCTTGTTTTGTTAGCAATCCGAATACGCTTCATTCTGCCGACACACACCTCGCATCCGTTCCTCCGCGCCTCCTTCGAACCCGACCACGCCGCGAGCTAGTTCCGCGCTTCGAAGTCAGGTTGTTTTATGGCGCCCGAACAGGGACACGACTGTAAGGAACGGACCCAGGAAACCGGCAAAATGAAGGAGTATTACTACCGGCTTAGTAAGAGCGATCTCGTGCACGAAATGCAAATACTCGGGCTCGACACCGAGGGCAATCTCGACGATCTCCGGAAGCGATTAAGTAAATTCATCGACGAACATCCCGAGGTATTCGAGGCGCGTCACCCGCCCTGCCCCCCGACTATAGCAATACACCCCGCGACTCCGACTCTAACGCTGCCGGCAATACCCGCGGCCCCACCGAGTAACACCTCATCGCAGATAATGAATCAGATGCGGAAATGGGGATTACATTTTGACGGTAAGGATCCGTGGGCCTTCCTCGAGCGGATCGACGAATTACGGGCAGCCTACGAATTTTCCGACGCGCATTGGCTACGCGGCTTGCCCGAATTACTCCGGGGGGACGCACTATTGTGGTACCGAAATAACCGCGAAAACTGGACGAGCTGGGAGGAGTTTATCACCGATTTTAAGGATACCTTCCTGCCGCGACGGTACCGACTGCAATTAATGAACGAGATCCGCGACCGCGTTCAAAAGGAAGGGGAACCGTATATCAAGTACGCGACACAAATGCTGGCACTCATGCGCAGGGCAGGGGGCTACTCGAGCGAAGAGCAGGTCGAGCAGCTCTACGAGAACATGCACCCCGATTACCAGAACCGCATCTGGCGAAGCGACGTCCGCAGCTTCCGGGAGTTGCAACAACGGGCCGGCGAGTTCGAGCGATTGCAGCAAAATCGGAAGAAACGTACCGCCGCGAAAAACGCCGCCACCGACCCCCCGGTCACCGCCGCCGTATACAATCGAAGCGAGTGCTGCTGGCGCTGCAAGCAACGCGGCCACACGCGCTTCGATTGCCGACGCCCCGCCCGAAAATTCTGCTCACAATGCGGCAAGGACGGCGTCCTAACAAAGGATTGCCATCCGCCGCCGGGAAACGAAACCGGGACCGCGGAAACACCGGCCGCCCCCCGGTCCTCAACGTAAGATTCACGCCCCGGCCGCACTTGAGAACACGCATCCGCGACCGCCCGTTAGATGCCCTCTTGGACACCGGCTCCGACATATCGCTGGTCAACGAGCACACCGCCCAGCTCGCGCAAACCCTTGGCTTCCCCGTAACACCGGACGAAGGGCAAGTCCAGCTAGCCAACGGGCAACTAATAACAATACCGGGCCGCGTCCGGCTGCCGATACAGACCACCGGCAAAACCATTTGGCACTCGTTCACAATCATGCCGGGCCTGAAAACTCGATGCTACTCGGGGTGGATTTTTGGGCTAAACTAGGCCACGCCATCCCCGCGCCGGACACCGGGGGCTCCCGCAACCAGACACCCACCACCGCGACGACCGAGGGCATCGCCCCACGAACCCCGGCCGAAGAAGAAAGGCTTCGGGAATTCCTCGCGGAAGAACTCCCGCTATTCGAACAAATAACCGGACCGACCGACAAAACCGCCCACCACATACGCGTCAAAGCCAATGTCGAACCAATCAAGCAAAGATACCGACCGCGAAATCCGGCCATGCAGGCCATCATTAACGCCGAAGTAGAAAAAATGGAGCGGGAGGGGGTCATCGAGCGCTCAACGAGCGCATGGAGTTCCCCGGTCGTCGTGGTACGGAAAAAAGACGGGAGTCACCGGTTCTGCATCGACTTTCGCCAGGTTAACGACGCGACCGAGACCGACGCCTACCTCCTCCCCCAAATCACCGCGACGCTCGACAAGCTCCGCGGGGCGAAGTACTTGACCACGCTCGATCTCAAGAGCGGGTATTGGCAAGTGCCTCTCACCCCGTCGAGCCGGCCGATCACCGCATTCACCGTGCCCGGGAAGGGACTTTTTCACTTTAAAGTGATGCCGTTCGGCCTACACTCCGCCCCCGCGACGTTCCAGCGGTTGCTAGATTCGGTACTCGGGCCAGAACTCGAACCACACGTGTTCGTATACCTCGATGACATTATTATCATCACAAAAACGTTCGAGGAACATCTCCGGATACTGCGCGAAGTCTTCCGCCGCCTCCGCGCCGCGAATCTGCGTCTCAACCCGGAAAAGTGCAGGTTCTGCGTAGACCGCCTGCGATACCTCGGACACGTAGTCGACCGCGAGGGGATCCGTACCGACCCAGAGAAGGTGCGGTCAGTCGCCCAGTGGCCGCAACCGCAATCCGTAAAACAAGTACGGCAATTCTTGGGCGTAGCCTCGTGGTATCGACGCTTCATACAAGATTTCGCGACGGTCGCCGCGCCGCTTACCGCCCTGACGCGAAAACACGCCCGCTGGAGCTGGGGGGAGGAGGAGGAGACCGCATTTAAGAAATTAAAGGATACTTTGACATCCGCGCCGGTTCTCGCATGCCCCGATTTTTCCCGGCGATTTATCCTACAAACGGACGCGAGCACAACCGGCCTCGGGGCCGTACTCACGCAGAACTTCCCCGAAGGGGAAAGGGTTATCGCGTACGCGAGCCGCACGTTGAACCAGGCCGAAAGGAACTACAGCGCAACCGAGCTCGAATGCCTAGCCGTAATCTGGGGTATACGGCGGATGCGTGAATATCTGGAAGGATATTCATTCACCGTCATCACCGACCATCAGTCTTTACGGTGGCTTCAAAAGCTAGACGCGCCAACCGGCCGATTAGGACGATGGGCATTCGAGCTCCAACAATATGACTTAGAAATTAAGTACCGGAAGGGAGCGCTTAACCGGGTCGCGGACGCCCTATCGCGCCAACCCACGACCGCCGCCGTCACAACGCCGTCCCGTTGCTCGTGGTACCGCCGGATGCTACGGGCCGTGCAGGACGCGCCCCAGGAGCACCCGGATTTCCACATCAGGGGGGGGAAACTGTACCGACACGTACTCCATAGCCTCGATTTCAAAGAAATCCCGCCCGAAGATCAATGGAAGGAATGCGTGGCCAAAGAACTTCGCCCCGAAATTCTACGCCGGAATCACGACGCCCCCACCGCCGGACATCTCGGTATCGCGAAGACAATCACGCGCATCGCTCAGTTATACTACTGGCCCGGTATGTTCCGGGAGATCGCGAAATACGTGCGAAGTTGCCCACGGTGTCTACAGCATAAGGTCGCGCAAACCCGACCCGCGGGAATGTTACACGCCACCACCGTTACCCGCCCGTGGCAGCAGGTCACGCTCGACCTCATCGGACCGCTGCCACGGTCGAAACAGGGCCACACATGGCTCCTAACGATGCAGGACCGTTTCTCCAAATGGCTGGAGATGCGCCCCCTGCGCCGCGCCACCGCCGCGGCCGTGACCACGCATATCGCCGAAGCAATCCTGTTCCGTCACGGCTGTCCCGAAACGATACTGTCCGACAACGGTACGCAATTACGGTCGGGAAAACTCGAAAAGATGCTCGCCGCGCACAACATTCGACATAAATACGCACCGGTACACGCGCCGCACTGCAACCCGGTCGAGCGGACAAACCGAGTCGTGAAAACGATGATCTCGCAATACGTCGACAGGAACCATCGCAATTGGGACAAGCGCATCCCCGAACTTCAATTCGCGTACAACTCGGCGCGACACGAAGCCACGGGCTACACCCCTGCGTATCTCATTTTCGGCCGCGAACCGATATCTCCGCTTAATCAGGAGGCCGCTCCGAATACCGCGGCCGCCCCGCCAGATGAAACACGACGGCACCTCGAGGAGGCCTACGAAATCGTGAAGATCCATTTAGCACGCGCTTTCCAGAGACAGGAAAAATATTATAATTTAAGACGCCGACAATGGGCACCGAAAATCGGGGAGTGGGTGTGGAAACGCGAATACCCACTCTCCAACAAAGCCGCCGCGTTTAACGCCAAATTAGCGCCGAAATTTCGCGGCCCTCTCGAGGTGCGCCGAATTATATCTCCGGTAATCGTCGATCTACGCGACCGAAGCGGCAAGTGGAGCCGCCATATACACGTACAGGATTTGAAGCCCGCGCCTGCCACACCCCCACCCGACGACGGGGAAGAGAACACCGACTCAGACACCGGGGATAACAACAACTATGACACCAGGGATAACAACAATTATGACAAAACAGATTCGGAGGGCGAAGACGAGGAAGAATAATTGCCCCACTCCGAAGGAAATAAATAATAAATACCGGCACAAAACGAGAAAGAGGACAGACGAGCCATGGAAGCACCGAACGACACGTCTATCGAGCGCGATATCCTCGCGGATATCAACGCGATCCTTGCCGAGCCGACCGAGTACGATCCGACCTGCCCTGGATTCGGGGCCACCTGTACAAGGCTCTTCGCGACAGGATCCGCCGCCGCCGCCGCCGCCCTCGCCGAGGTAACCAAGCCCACGCCCGCACCGCCGACACGGAAACGCGTGCCGGCGATCGGCTGTAGGGTACAGCGCTCGGACGAGCAGCAAAGACGAAAGGTAGCATGGCTTACCACCCCGCCGCCTCCGCTGAACCGGCAGAAAAAGCCGCCGGCCGCAACAGCAGCCGAGACACCGGCCCCGGCAAACCACCCGCCGAGCCAGCCTGACGGCCCACCAGCTCCGCCGACCAAAGTAGTCGCACCAAGAGCCAACGCACCGGCGCCTCCGCCGCCGCAACCAACTCCGGCCGATGTCCAGCCACTGCGAGCAGAGGGCTCCAAACCACCGCCGCCGATCCCGGTGGAAGTCGAACCGGGACATATTATTTGGGTACCATATTACCACGCACACGTGTCTCGACAACACAAGATGCGGTCAGGAGGAAAGCGGTGGCACATACGCTTCAACCACACGGGCAGCGTACGGACCATCCGAGAAATCCAGCCGAAGCCGTAGAAGCGCCGAATTCGCGCTTTTCCCGGGAGGAGGACATAAAACAACCTGACTTCGAAGCGCGGAACTAGCTCGCGGCGTGGTCGGGTTCGAAAGAGGCGCGGAGGAACGGATGCGAGGTGTGTGTCGGCAGAATGAAGCGTATTCGGATTGCTAACAAAACAAGAGGTTTATTACTATAACGATGATTCGCGGTGTACAATGTCGCGAATTTACAAATTGATGATTGCGCGCGGAGATGAATGCATACAATAATTACGCGCGGAGAAGAATGCATACAGGATCGCGATGTACAGAGTCGTGATTCCCGTGGGAACGTTACGGCGTACGGAGCTGTGCGGCGCGCGTATGTTGACGATGACTAGGCGGCACGGTGTGCGGATCGGTCCGCGTGGAACGCCCCGATGGGCGGATTAGCGCGGTTTCTTCCGGCGGGTCGCAAGCGAGTTTGCTCGATGACGTATCGGCCCGGGCGGGGCTGATTTCCCGTATCGGAACGCGTATGAATGGCGCGCGGCGCGAAGGCGACAAAGAGTCGCGTGGATTCCGCAGGACAGGCGGAAGGATTTCCGAGACGCGGGCTGTCCACCGAGAAACACTCGGTGTAGGCAGAGTAACGCTCTACCCCTTTTGGCAGACGTCGCGGGTCGGAGGAGATATCCGGCGAGAAGCGCTCGTTCGAGGTAGAGCAGCACTCTACCCTCGTTCGGATAATCTCGAGGACGGAAGAGCCGGTCGTTTTACCGAGACGCACTCGGCTAAGACAGAGTCACTCTCTACCTAATGGTTTTGACTGGCGGAAGATTCAGGAGCTCAGGATCGGTCGGATCGGTGATCTGGTCGGTCGCAGAATCGTCTTATCATTATCCGACGCTTCGTTATATACCCGTCGCGGCGGCGTCGGTGTGGCGGGGGTAACGGCGACGGCAATCGCGAGCGCCGAGATGATGCGGCGGAGCGGTCGGAGATTACGGCGTCCCGGCGCCGCGATTGCGTTCGGCGGTCTTCGGCCGCTTTCGGTACCGCTCGGCGCTCCGAGACGGTTACCGCGGTGCGTTTGTTCGCGGGCCACCTAACAATACATACTAATTCAAATGTAGCGTGGGCACCTCGGGCCCGTTTCTCGCCCAGCGGATGGTCAGCTGGGTGGTCCTCGGCAAGTTGGTCGGCCGGAACGATACGTATTTCCGGGGCGTATCGTTACAAATTACATATGTTAATGAATTTTATATATATTAATATTAAACTATTTCCTATTCCCTGTTCCCTGTCCCCTATTCCTTTCATTGTGCGCAGCTCCTAAAGGCCCCCGCACAATGAAAAATATAAGGAACAAGAAACAGATATTAGCGATTAGGGCCCGATTTTACAGTTTCTCCGATTAACTTGATCCTCCGATTAAACTCACTCTGCATCTCTTTCTAACTGTCCCCTTTAGAAAGAAACGAAGAGTGAGTTTAATCGGAGGATCAAGTTAATCAAAGACTGTGAAATCGGCCTTTAAAATAAGAAATCAGAAATAAAGCTAGTGTAAAGCTGGATACACAATACAAAGGTATAGGCAACAGGAACAGGAAATAACACAGGCAATAGATTTTCAACCTATCGGGAGCCGTATATAAATGCTACAGTATACTGTGTCACGGCTTTTTCACTCCCGGACCGCTTCGGAGCGTGTGCCGGATCAAAAGGAGGAGGAGAGGAAGGTGTCAGGCCTCTCCGAAGATTCCCTCGCACGTCTGAAGTTCCGCAAATCGAAAATACCGTTGGGCGCCAGACGCGGCAATGCGCGTCCACGAAAACCGCGAAAAATTCCAAAGAGACGCAAAATACGAGTACTTCGAGGTGCGGGGAATGGCCAGCTCGACCTAAAGAGAGTAAGGGCGGGGATGATAGGAGGGCAATGCGATATTCGGCGGGGTGACGTGAAATCACTAATTCAGATCATTTGAAAATAAGGTAACAATGTTTATTCTACTTGCGGTCTTCATTGAGCCGCAATCAAGTGACTGGGTAACAATGCGGACGCCAGAAAAGAAATCAAACGACGCTAGTAGCGTGGGCGTCAAGATCAACAGAAAGTCTCGAATCTTACAAGAAACGCGCCGAGTGCGCAGATAAGGAATCGGAGAACAGTAATAATGATAAAATTTATCGTTAAATCGGAGTAAACGCGAAATAATAATAGTAACGTAAAGGAACGCGAAATAATTGTGTCATTAAGAACCGGAGTAACGCGAAATCATAGTATAAGGAACGCGAAAGAACGCGAGATAGCCGGGAATCACGCCCGAAGCGCGTGAATGCCACGTCTCGAGCCGTGCCGGAGTTCTGTCGCCAGCTACTCCCTAATTCTAACGCGAGTGTCTTAGTCTAACGCGAATCTTAATCTGACGCAAATCTTAATCTACCGCAAATCATTAATCTAACGCAAACCTTATTCTAACGCAGATCTTAATCTAACAGACGTGATAATTACAGCGCGAGGAATATCCTACGCAATACGCGATTGTCAGCGAGTTTCAACGCGAAGAAATAGGAGCCGAGGCCCTCGTCATGACGCGAAACACCGTAGCTAACACGAAAGTACGGAATTTCCGCGAGTAACCACGCTAGAGACAATAACGAACGCGACCATACGCAATTTACCGCGAATCCTACGGAACGCGATAACAATCCAACGCGAATCATAACGAACGCACTAAATCTCACGCGAACGAGAATCAAACGCGAATTACAATCTAACGCGAATTCTCCGGACGTGAACATCGTCGAAACGCGACTCTTCAACGCGAAACATCTCAACACGCGAAACAGGCGAACATTCTAGACGCGGCCATTACCGCGTGTACGATCTACGCCCCGACCGGACGAATTACCACGCAATAATCTTGCGTTCGCGAACACTAAGGTTACACGAGGCGGTAAATTCGCGATACGAAATCCGCGGACACATCTACCGCGATCTCCAGAAGCTTTTCCGCGACTCGATAATAATCCCACGGCCGCGATACCATTCCAAGGCCCCTCGCTCTCGATATCGATCGTCTCATGGACTCTTTGTCAGCACATGCCGCCGGTTACCGAATGTTTCGAGCGAGCGCGACCCGGAGGACGGTATCGTGGCTTTACATGATCAAGAATAATACCGAGGCAACCTCACCGTTGGTCCTTCTCTCTCGAGGCTCCTCGCCGTCACTCCAAGGCCGAGACAAGTGCCAGAAATCGTCAAAATGTTCAATTAATGCCGCGACAAGTACTCAGACGTGCGGTGGTTATCGAGGACGATCTACGAGTGCTCCCGAAATTTCGCTCGATCGCGGAATCGATTGCGCGCCCCACCCCGGGCGTACGCAGCCGCTCGGTGCTATCGCGCGGACCAATCGAGGGCGAGCCTGCAAGCTCGCGGCGTATCCTTGCATAGGGCCGACAACCCTGGCTCCCGCAGGGCGCTTCCAATTTCTCTGCGTGCACGATAAGTTTTGCCGGGATCCTTCCCGGTATTGAGCAAGACGCTACGTCCTCGCGCTTCTCGTTCAGTCCGGGAACGGTGGCCATCCGTCCCGGAATCCCTTTTACAGGTGCGGAGGGCAGGCGAAGTTCATCCCGCCCCGGAGTCCCTATGAGTCCGTCCGCCGCCGTATTACGTGCCGCGCGCGCTTCCTTCCGCGCTCCCCTGCGCCCGCCGGCCAGTGAGTCTCGCCGTGGTTCGTCCGCGTTAATCGATAAGTCGCTCGATTCCTTCCGGTTGATCTTGCACTCCATAATCGCTCTTCAGGAACTCCAGTCTCAGCTCGGTGAGGCGCCACGCAATTTTTCAAAATACAAAAAAAAGGATTAGAGTACGGAAACGCAATTACAATTATGCCCCTGGAGATCTCTCGCTCTGACTCGGTAAATCGTCCTCGGGCGCGAATAATCGAAATCCCGCGCCTTGTGACGGCGGCAGGGCGCTGCCACGATGCAGCGAAACTGCAAACGTCACAACTGATACACGGCTTTTGATAGGTTGAAAATCTATTGCCTGTGTTATTTCCTGTTCCTGTTGCCTGTACATATTATGCATATCCAGCTTTACATTAATACACGGCTTCGGATAGATTAAAAATCTATTGCCTGTGTTATTCTTTGTTTCTGTTACCTGTATTTTTCATCGTGCATTCAACTTTTTATTCTTGATTTTTTAGTCCTAATCGCTATTATTTGTTCCTAGTTCCTTATATTTTTTATTGTGCGGAAGCCTTAAGTCCTGGCATGCAATTGGCCATTTTTGCCCCGCTCTACAGGCATGGAAAGTCGAACATTTCCGTAAAAGGTGTTGTGAAAAATATCGTGTGCACTACGGGTCGAAACCTCTTTCCGACTTGTGTGATGCCGCCCTCGCCTTCGGCTCGGGCGACAAACTTCATACTCGTCTGAAAAACTGCAGCTTTCTCCCTTTGGTGCACATTGTGCACTGCGCAATATAGGGTAACTCCAGTATTTACGCCGCGCAGGGATTTAGGATCTTGGCTACATAGAAAAACTTAAGCACTGTAAGACGTAAGCAGTAAGGAAATCAACGGTACTGATTAGTCCTGATTTGCTTACTGCTTAAGTTTTTCTATGTGCCACGTAGAAGTCAGAAAAAATAGAAAAATAAAGCTATTTGCTCGCAATCACACTGTCATGTGCCTTTATATCATATTATAGTATTGTGTTGTAATATTAGTTCTTTACTGTTAATATTATTGTGATCGAGTTGAATCGATTTCTCAATATAGTAAGTAGCGCGATCATATATCAAGAGACACGGTAGTGTCTCGCGCCAAGTACACGCGGAGCGAGACCAACCGTGACTCTTTTACGCGACGCGACGATTTGCAAGTACTCGAGATGTTGAGATCTCGATAACGAGTGAACGGATCAAGTTCTAAATAGGCTTGATCGATAGCTTGGGGTCGATTTGGGGGGGGGTCCGTTCTTTTCATTTTTCCGCTACGTGCCCTACGAGCGGAGATATTGGAAGGCAAAGTCCAAATGTGAAAATTTTATTTTAAGATACTTCTCCTCCTAACGCTACGATATAACCGAATATATATATATATATATCACGTGATCAGAGAAAACGTCACTTTCACTTTTTCGCCACTGGCGGTGGCGGTGCTAGTATCGCCAGTTTCGATATTGTGCGCGCATTATTATCGATCTAGTAGGTAAATTATTATAGGTCGATAGACTTATCGGTCAGGAGGAAGATTTTTATATTTAAGTAAATTAGGTACCGTGTCTCTTGATCAAATAATCTTGATAATGAATAATATTATTATAATATTATTATATATATTATTATTATTATCAACCCAGCGAATAAATCTATCGAGTCGTATACAGGTTACCGACGACGAGGTCCAGATAGTGCGCTCCGTAGCTTTCGGTGTCTAGGTATATTAATACTTTGAATTCGATGTCTACGTGTCTCAGGTTGTCGACGACGAGGTCCAGATATTGCGCTCCGTAGTTTTCGGTGTCTAGGTGTATTAATACTTTGAATTTGATGTCTACGTGTCCCATGTTGCCGATGACGACGTCCAGATAATGCGCTCCGTAGTTTTCGGTATCTAGGTGTATTAATACCTTGAATTCGATGTCTACGTGTCCCAGATTGCCGACAACGAGGTCCAGATAGTGCGCTTCGTAGTTTTCGGTGTCTAGGTGTATTAATACTTTGAATTCGATGTCTACGTGTCCCAGGTTGCCGATGACGAGGTCCAGATAGTGCGCTCCGTAGTTTTCGACGTCTAGGTGTATTAATACTTTGAATTCGATGTCTACGTGTCCCAGGTTGCCGATGACGAGGTCCAAATAGTGCGCTTCGTAGTTTTCGGTGTCTAGGTGTATTAATACTTTGAATTCGATGTCTACGTGTCCCAGGTTGCCGATGACAACGTCCAGATAATGCGCTCCGTAGTTTTCGGTATCTAGGTGTATTAATACCTTGAATTCAATGTCTACGTGTCCCAGGTTGCCGACAACAAGGTCCAGATAGTGCGCTCCGTAGTTTTCAACGTCTAGGTGTATTAATACTTTGAATTTGATGTCTGCGTATCCCAGGTTGCCGATGACGACGTCCAGATAATGCGCTTCGTAGTTTTCGGTGTCTAGGTGTATTAATACCTTGAATTCGATGTCTACGTGTCCCAGGTTGCCGATGACGATGTCCAGATAGTGCGCTCCGTAGTTTTCGGTGTCTAGGTGTATTAATACCTTGAATTCGATGTCTACGTGTCCCAGGTTGCCGATGATGACGTCCAGATAATGCGCTCCGTAGTTTTCGGTGTCTAGGTGTATTAATACTTTGAATTCGATGTTTACGTGTCACAGGTTGCCGACGACAAAAAACTATAGCGCGAACTTGACGCGGGACACTACCGTGTTATAGGTTATGTACGTGACTGTGACAGCTGGTGACAGCGCGCTAAACGCACTGTCTGCATTGCGCGCAGTACACACACACGTATACATCGAAACTGGCGATTCTAGCAGCACCGCCAGTGTCGAAAAAGTGAAAAGGACACGATTCCAGCCAATGAAATGATAGCATGGCATGAGTGATGAGTAGACGACGTATCTTAATAAAAAAAATTTCACATTTGGACTTTGCGTCGCAATATCTCCGCTCGTAGGGCACGTAGCGGAATATTATAAGAGCAAAATTTCCGAGAGAAGCAACGTGTTGGAGAGAAGCCACGTGTTGAAGATTACGGTTCATTAAAAAGCTACAAATACTATTGATTTCTTATATTAGAAGATAAGTTATATTAGAAGATAAGTTATAAAGTTAAATCGTTGTATTAACAAAGATTTGTGCGTAAAATCGAATTTATGTAAAGAAACATAGATATCAAGGATGATACTACGTCTTAAATTTAAACGAAATTAAGAAAACAAAGGTAAGAAAAAGAGGTAATTTTATTTTTTAAAAAGGTAAAAAAAGGCGCCAAGTACACGCATGGTTACCTCGGAAAAACTAAGTAGTAGTATTATTAATTTTAAATTAATAAAATCCAAGTGGTACTTAATGTGTTTATATTATTAGCATTATTCAAGCTAGATTACGATTATGTCTTGTATCGCAAAATATATACGGCTTATAGAGCTTTACAATCTGTACATACTGTTTGTAAGATATTATTAAAAACTTTAGATTAAGATGTGTAACACTACAAAAAGGCGTGATATCTGTACAAAATTACCTTTTTAAAAAAAAGGTAAAAAAAGGCGCCAAGTACACGCATAGTAGTGTATATGTATTATGTTGTTACCTCGAAAAAAACAAAGTGGTAGTATTATACCTCCAAATAGCTTTACCCTGTACATACTGTTTATAAAATGCGTAATACTACAAAAAGGCGTGATATCCGTACAAATTACCTTTCTTAAAAAAAAGGTAAAAAAAGGCGCCAAGTACACGCATAGTAGTGTATATGTTGTTACCTCGAAAAAAAAAGAAAGTGGTAGTATTATACCTCGAAAAAACCTAAGTAACAAGTGGTAGACGTAATCTTTGTATCTCGAAAAATCTCGAAAAAATCTAAGCACTAGTATTTTTATTTCCAAAAAATTATAACCGAAGTGATACACATCACAAAATTATGTTACCTTATCAAAAAAGAGTCGCGCTTTAAGTGATCTATTACAATTACAAAAAAGAAATGATATCTCTGTAAATTACAGCGCCAATTACAGAGAGAACATATATATTGCCTCAAAAAATAATAATTGTTGCACTACTTTGAAAAATCTTTACATTGTGTTAATTAGAAAAAGAATGTATGATAACAATTTTATAAGATTAAAAAATTTTATTTAAATTTAACAAGGGAATACAAGATATTTAAATACAAAGTTTACATGTTTATTTTTTAGTGGTCACAAAGAATTACAGAGGTAACAGTACAAAATAAAAATATTTTATTAAAATATTTAATCCAACGAGAGAATACAAGGTATTTAAATACAAAGTTTATATATGTTTTTTTCAATAGAATAAAAGATTTAATCACAAAGAATTACAGAGGTAACAGTACAAAATAAAAATATTTTATTAAAATACATAAATTTTTCTTGTAATTACGACTACGTAAAATGATTACTGTAGGGAATGTAAAAAGTTTAAAACGTCGTCTACAATGGCAGCAGTATACTGCAGCCATTGTAGACGACGCTTAATGGTTATTTCATGATACATAAGTGTAGAGGAATAGTAAATGATGGAACATATACAGCCAAATACAAGTGCATATATAGCTTTTGTATTCTTTGTTTAGCTTGATGTGTATATCTCTCCTGTTTAGGATATACGGCATTTTTAGCATGCAGGATTTATGCCATAGTAACAGACACTTTGTAAAACTCGAAATCTTCTATGTGTTTTTTTCCTTCGTTTTGGATCGTATAACAATAGTCGAGTAACTCCGGTATATACGCCGCAGCTAAGGGAAACTTAAGGCTGATTTATAGAGGCCGTAACCGTTGATATAAGCCGTAATTTTTAAGAAATTGATCAATCACAGTCGAATGTGAGAAGAACAATTAAAGATTACGGCTTAAATCAACGGTTACGGCCTCTATAAATCAGTCTTTAATTTATCGAGTACTATTTACTATGTTTAAGGCAAATGAATTATACCAATAAAAAACTGTATACTGTCTACTACTATAAAAAAAAATAAAAATATGAAATATTTACTCTTTGTATTTATTATTTAATAAAAAAAAACTTTTAGAAACCCTTGCATTTTTGCCATATATACCAGAGGGGTGGGATATATGACATTCATGTTGCCTTCGATGAGTAAAACTTGGAGACTACTTGTGTGGTATAACGTGTCTTTATTTTGCGGAAAAACGCTGACCATAACTTGTGCGGTCTTTACCGCACGACTGCTGTGCGGACTGCAGACAATACAAAGCTTTCCTTGGCGGTAACGGCGATAACGCAGCGCGCGTACATTAACCAATGGCAGTGACGGATTTTGCTCCGCGACCTATTAGCAGGACACGAAGAATCGAATACGCGACTGCAGACAGGCGCGACACATGAAAAGGTCCGGACGACCGACCGAGCGATTCTTTGCGATACATTACGTTTACAACTAATGTCTGTAAACTGTAACGTCGCTATATGTTCAGGCCCTAAAAGCCGACTACGAACTACGAATCGCAACTACAACAATAATTTTTGTTTTTATACGAATTTAAATAATATTTGTTAAAGGAATAAAATACTTTCTCACAAAAGAAGTTGGTTTCTCTAAACAATCCAATCATTTGCAGAAATTAGTTGATTTAATTTAACGAAACAAAACTCACAAACAAAAAATTTTGGTTCTATCTCAGTATCTCTGTATCTGTACTTACCTTGCTATTGTACAAGTGTTTGGTTAAAACTTTGGTATAAAACTTACTAAGGTATCTCAACCAATAGGTTGTGCTCCTCCGGTTGATTATATGTACTTTTTGAATAAAAAAAGTATATCTCCTTCTTTTTAAATAATTTAATTATTGCATTTAAACGTGATTTAAAAAAATTATTATGTTAATGTTACATATATATATATAATACAATACATGTATATAGGGGAGACCGGGACTATCTGTCTACACTTTATGCTTTTTTCAAATTTACTAAAAAACTAATAAAGATATTTGGCTAAACATTTTAATGGTGTAACCTTTCAACCTTGCTATAAAAAAAACCATAATTAGAATTGTTAGTCTTTTTACCATTTTAAAGAGATGAATTTTTTATGTAGGCAACTCAAGCGACAGATGGCCCTATATGCGGGGCTATCTGTCCACATAATAAAAAATACGTTATTTATATTTATATTTATATTTCTATACTTATTTATTATCAATATTCTATGGCTGCGTTTCGCTATTCACTCGCAGTACTGGCAGCACTGTAAATCCGTTCCAATATACGCGGCAGTAAGCTGTCAAAGCGTTTTCGTGTTCATGTGACGTCATAGATTTTGTCGTCACTTCCTACTTTCATTACTGCGGCTCGCGAGGTGAGGCATTCGCAGTAAGAACATGGCTATGGCGGCACCTTTGGAAGAATTGGTCCTTGTGGACCTGGAAGGCAACAACGAGAAATATACAGTAATCGTTAGTCACGAACAGTGATCGGCAAAAATTCTGTTTTTAGTAATGATATTGGCGGTTATTTTTAATTAATCAAAAATAAAAAATTTAAATGTTTTTAATTTTAATTAACAAAAAATTGGTAATTAATAAAATACTAAGCTCTAAATTTAAAATAATTATTAATTGATTGAAAATATAATACTCTGTTTGAAAAATTAATAAATAATCAGAAATATAACGCTCATAATTTAAAAATTGGCCATTATATAAAATAAATTGTGAATTTAAAAAAAAAACTTATTTAAAAAAAATATTTATAATTTTTTAAAAAATTAGTAGTTTTTAAAAAGTAAATTATTTGAATAATTAGTAGATAATTATTAGAAAATATATTCATACTGAAAATTCGTGTTTTTGGGGAAAATTTGCAATTACTAGATAAACTATAAACGTGCTTTGCACGCCCCCCCCCCCCAACCCCTTCCCCATCAATATAACAATTATAATTCAATTATAATAATAATTATAAACAAATAATTGTGAATTTTATGTGTTCATATACGTATTTTTCTTATTTATTCAGATATTTCTTGATATTTTTAACGTTTCTAACTTGACGTTGGTTATCTAGAAAAACTTAATAACTGAATCAAATGATTTCACTCTAGATAAAGCAACATATATAATTTTCGTTGATTAAACACATCTTTTCTTCAATCACACCAACTTTATCAAACATTTAAGTTTGGGAATTATTTTTTTTAACAAAATTATATTTTTTAATAGAAATAAAGTTTAATTGTTTATTATTGACTTTCTTTGAATGTTTTTTCTGTTTTTTATTGCTTCTTTTAAAAACCTTATATGTATAAAAAAGTTAAAATATAAAGTTTTAAAAATACGCAAATGTTTGAGTCCGCCATATTGGATTTATTTTTAAAAATTTTTTAAATTTGTTACAATATGCAAAATCTACACCAACAATACCACATATATACAAAAAAATCTAAAAAAATATTGATAATAAAGTACTTTTGAATCGGGGGATCACATTGGATTTTTTAAATAAGAAATTACATTAATAAGAGATTTTCAATTTTCCACCGAGATGACTGGCAAGTACAAGTAGCGCTAGTAATACGCTTATGCTAAGTAAGCTATGCATTTCGTGTGCGATGGCTTTAATGCTAGCCGCACATACTTTTCATAAAACTTTAACACGTTAACAGGTTTTGACCAATCGCGTATATCCGTCCCCTTCGTCTTGCCCAGTATCTCTGGTCTAGTTTACACCGATCTCTTGATACGCGTATCGAATAGTATATTTGAGCTGATCAGCCAATAATCAGACTAATTTACTAGTTATTTACTATTTAATATGTATCAAGTGATCGGTGTAAACTAGGCCTCTGATTGTAATATTGTCAGTTACCTCATGTTCATACTTGTTTTTGCCAAGACAACTTGTTTCAGAGTCAAGGATAAAAAATTATTTTTATTTAATTGTTAATCTTCTGAAAAATTAAAAAATATTTTTTTTAATTACCTACTAATTTTTTAGAAAATTGAAAAATATTGTTTTTTATTATTATTTTTTAGAAAATTAGAAATTATTTTTATTCAATTATTTATTTTTGAAAAATTAGTTATAATTCTTGATTTATTATTACATTTTCTAAGAATTAAAAAATAATGTTAAACATTAATAATTTTTGTAGAAATGGAGAGGTAAAAGTCATAGTGGTGTAAGTCAAACTTTTTAAAATTTTTTCTTGCGTGCATAGATGCAATCTATACAATATATAAATTGCATTATGCACACGAAAAAATATTTTTAAAAATTTGACTTACACCACTGTGGATTTTACCCCTCCAAATAATCTTTTTTTGAAATTATTTACAAATTGTTAGGTAAATAAAAATAAGTTAAAAAGAAATTTTATTTTTTTGGCACTTAATATATTGTATTTTGGCTTATTAATGATTGCTTTGACATTTAAAAAATAAATAATAAAATTTTTTGCCGATCACTGATCACGAAGATGCGGAAAAAGCCCAAAAAGGTTACTAAATTAATATAATTAATATAATAATAAATAATTTCGATATTTTCATAAATCTGAAAACTGATTCTTTTTTATATATTTAGAATAGGTGCTCCTATCGTCGTGTCACGTCGTGTCTAAGATAAGTTAAGATAGGTTATATTTCTTTCTTATACATAACAACAGTACTGCGGATATCGTTCCGTTATTGCAGCGTTATATGCGGTAAAAGCAACAGAAGTAATTACGGAACGATCTTGCAGCTGTGCTCAATGACGTCACATCGTCAGTACTTACAGTGAATACAGAAACGCAGCCATATCATACTACAGTAGAACTTCCTTAAATTTGACCGGATGGGGCGATAAGAGCGGAATGCCAAAATTATGGAATACCCCCATCACAGAATGGACTGCAATGGACTGCCAATCACCGTGTACTTGCGGGAACGCGTGATATGGAAAGGGGCCAATTGTGATATGTGAAAAATGCACGATATTAGTGTTTGTGAAAGTATGTGTACAGGAATGCAAAAATTACAGAGGGTCAAATTTAAGGAAGCTCTACTGTATAATAAAACCCGACCGTTTGTCTGTCTGTCCGTTTATCCGCGAACTAGTCATTCGTTAGTGGACCGAATTTCAAAGTATTGTATATGAAGTAGGGGTAGAATTTCCCGGGGAGTGCCATGATGTGGTTAATTTTTCGTTACCGATCTTTTTGGAAACCGGTATCAAAACTTTTTCTAATTTCTCGGGAAATAATTGACCAAATCTCAAAGAATTGTATATGAAGTAGGGGTAGAATTTCCCGGAGATTGCTATAAAATGTATAATTTTTAGTTAACAATTTTTTTGGAAACCGGTTCCGAAATTTTTTCAATTTCTAGGGAAATAATTGAATCTTAAAGAATTATATATAAAATTTAAAAAAAATTAGTTGGGAAATTATTCAAATTTCGAGAAATATTAAGTATTAATTGACCGATTTTCTTGAAACCAGTGCCAAAATTGTTTTAATTTTTGGAGGATAAGTTTAATTTTGTATTAATGGATCAATTTTCTTGAAACCAGTGCCAAAATTTTTCTAATTTTTGTTGATGATTTTGATGAAATTAGTACCAAAAGATTACTAATTTTATGGGGATGGCTACTATGGGGTTGAAAATTGTTGGTTTTATGGGGTTCTATTGGTGCTCCTAATTTCTAAATAACAAACAATTCGCAACAATGATTCGGTCAACAAGATAAAATTAATTGTCAAAAGAAAAAATATTTTAAATAAAAAGCGATCGATACCTGATATAACTCTCTCCGGATAAAACACATTCTCTGCCATTACCGACTTATACAGGTATAAAATATTTTTCTCTTTTTTTTTTAATTTTATACTTTTTTGTACCTTGCTGACTATTGTTTTTGGTTCTTCCAGCGATTAACTTTATGATCATTTCGGTTAAAATTTTGTTAACTCAGACGTGTAAGATCGTGACAAAGATTAGTTTTATATCAGGTATCGCTTTTTATTTAAAATATTTTTTTTTTGACAATTTTATCTTGTTGACCAAATCATTGTTACAAATTGTTCGTTATTTAAATTGCTTGAGAAGGACCCTCGAGCTTCCGTATCATGTCAATCTGAGGCGTCTTTCTTGAGTCAAAGTTTATTACATCGACATGAAGAACATTTATCAGGATCGAACTCCCAGCTGTATCGTTTCTCATTTCATAAACGCGTTGCATAAAACGTGACGAATTTTGGCCGAAGGATCTGACGCGCCCCGACTACCTTCTCACCCATGTGCACTTACATAGTGTGCTCGCTAAAAATATGATAGAAGCAATATACGGAAAATGCAGAATCGCGAGACAGTCTCGATCGTTAGTGCGTGAGAGCGGCCCAGAGTGAAAAACTCGTGGAGAAGAAGAATGAGTCACTCTTCGAACCGTGCAACGTCAATTCTTCGACCGTTCTTCACACTTTTCGCGCCCGCGCCTTTCGCGACGAATATTTTGCGCAACGGATTATGGGTGGATTATTCATAGCTTGATTGGTTGGACGAAATTTTGAGACTGTTCGAGGTTTCGAACAATCATAAATATAAGATCTAGTCATAGATGTCCGCCATATCCCACATAGCATGATGCATATCAAAAAGACGTCCAGAAGATATCCCGAAGATATCCTATCTCCTAAATATATCTTCGGGATATCTTCTGGACGTCTTTCTGGATATCTTTTTGATATGCATGCTATGTGGGATATCGGTCGAGTATTTGAAGTGTCCGGAACACGAATGCGCTTAAGGACGTTCTCCGGTGGCAGTTGTGCTCAACTCAGAGTTACCCCCCCCCCCCAAGTGTGTTTGCATTGGTTCGCATACGCACGGAGTAATGATATGGTTGACAACTACTTCCGCAAAAGTCTGAAACTCGTCTAGCCGCGCAGCTTTACTCGATCTGGCTCTCGAGGCAGGTGCATGTTTATTTCGTGCCGCGTTTCATAGGTTAGAAAATCGTCAAAGAATAGGTAAGATTACGCTTGATTTAAATAACTTTGCCCATAAGATCTTGACGTTCTCTACTTAACCTATATGTCGCAGCGGTAGCAACGTTGCCGTCTCCCTCTCCCTGCCTCCGAGCAGACGAAAATTATGTCCGATAGTGTTCTTTAGACGACTATTTCTCAAAAATAAATACCGCTTGCTATATCGAACTTTAATGTCACACGTTACTAATAATATGAGGCATCTTATACTATTTTTTTAAAAAAATTCTAAGAAAACTACTTATTATTCATTAAAATGTCCGTGTCGAGAGAGCTCAACATAGCTGGGATTCCGTGTTAAAAATCGGAATTTTGAAGCTGAATATCTCAAATTTTAGTACCGCAAGGGGCATTGAATAAAACGTCTACGTATAAAACGCGTTTAATTAAACATATACTAAAAGTTTAAGAAAATTTCTAAGAAAACGATTTTGCCGGTGAACGTCCTTAATCGTTAGTCGACGTTTGCGATCGGTGGATTTGTTCCGACGCTCGTTTGTCGGAAACGGTTTGGCGATCTGACGCACTGTCGTCGCGGCAGAATTATTTTCGTCACGGGCACGGGCGAGATAATGAGGCATACCGCGTCTTGTTATTCGCGATTAATATTCGCGGCTTATGCAATGTCAACCACACGGGAGATATATAAGGTCGCGTATATAGGGGCATGGCTATCGGCTCATAATTTTGCTTATTAAGTGGCGCGATTGCTCGAAGTTCATAGTATCAACGATCGTGACCTCGCAGATCATTTGGAGGTTCTCAATGACGATCCCGATTGCATTAGCGCGAGGTTGATTCTTTCCGGGTTTGTTAAGTACGTTGTGTTTGTTTTTTTACACGCAAAATGTGTATTAAAAAAATTTTAAAAGGCTAAACAAATAAACGAAGTATATAAAACATATTCAAATATTCCAAATGGATATATACATATACACACATACATATATAACAAAAGTTTCAAAAAATATATATCTGTACCTTAAAGGTAAAGGATCATATATTTATTATAGAGAAAACAAAAGGTTTAAAGTTTTAAATAGAAAAATGATATATTTTTTTAGATATAAAAACAATACACAGTAAAAAATTGTGCGTCCATATGTTAAAATTTTCTTGTGTTACCAAGATTTGATTATTATTTCAATGTAAACTTAACATACAACAAATACGTTATTATTTTCGTAACATTTTCATGTTATATTCGTATTATATTTATGTCAACGTGATAACTTAACACTTTATGTATGTTATTTAGAAATTGAATATTATTTTGAGTTCTTTTAACATAATTATTTCAAAAAATCAACACGCCTTAAAGTTATTTTAACATAAACAAAAGTTAAAGTAAATCTTCAAATAATTATAATCGTAAACTTTTACATACAAAATAATCAAATTTACTAAAATCAAATGTTTTTATTACACATTTTAAGTTAAAATAATAATTAATATTATGTGTTAATATAACTCAAAATAAAATGTATCAATATACACTTTGTAATTTACATTAAATGTATTACACGAGAAACTAAAATATTCAAAACAACATTTCTCTTAAGTTGAAATAACTATCGTTTATTCAAATGCTGGCTAATCAGCAGAGACCGCTAGGAGCGCGAACCTCGCAGGTTTGCAGTGCTTGCACGGTTAGGCGATCCCTTTTTGAGACAAATAAAGCGAGGGAACAAAATTCGTATCGCGGACAAGTTTTAGAGAGAAAAGAGAAGAATCGAGCTGATCGATTGACGCCGAGTTCTTCGGTTTCCGCTCGTCGTGGATCAAAGTGACCTGCGAAAGTGTTGCATTTGAGAGTGTCAATTTTTTATATTTATATTTTATTATTTTTTAGGAATTTTTTTATGATCCAAATACTAAAACAGGCTATTTAGCAAATAGGCTCTCCAATGTAGAGGTGCAAAAAAAAAAGAAAGACGTGTAATAAAGATTCAGAAAATAATAGAAGCCAATCAAACATTAACATTATAGAAGATGAAAATGAGAAATTAACACAAGATGAAATTGAGGATGCAATACTTTTTCTCAAAAGTGCCACTAAAAATGAAAAATTACAAATAATAAAAATTATTTCTAAACAAAAAGAACATTTCAATACAGAGGAAAATTTTGTTTAAATATAAATTTTTTCGATACATTTCCAAGATTCTTAGATACACCTGAATTAGTAAGTCAGTAATTTAACTAAATTTAACTGTAATATTTAACTTAAATTTAACTGTAATATTTAACTTAAATTTTAACTGTAATATGTTTTTATGTACTCTAGAAAAAATGATTAAATTATCAAATATTATTTTTATTTGTACTTATGTTAGGTGCATATGTTCTGTACATTTCTTTGCAATAAAATTAATAAGAGTACACTTTATTTTTATTAATATTTTTTTCTTAAATTTACATATTTTAATGTCAAAATACTAACACAAATGTTTACATATTGATAATGTTATTTATTCTGGGTAACTCCATATATAAGGAATGTTATAATTTAACTGTTCTTGTGTTAAGGATGTTCTATACCCACAGTCCCAACCAAAAGTATGCAGGAAATATTGAAAACTCTGATATTAATTCTTCAGGGATCCAAAGACAAAAAAATGTATATAAATAGTTACGGAACATCTAATAGAATGTAAAAGACGTAAATTTAGTGAATGTAAATAACTGTTACTACTATTTTTTTCAAAAAAAATTTTTCAAAAAAAAATTGTTGTAAATCGTTTCAAATTTTGTTGCTATATTTTTGTTTGTTGATGATCTGCTTGTGTGTAAAATATTATTATATTGGTTACATTTTTTAATGTTTACACTTTTCTCTGTAAAACCCTTTGTAAAACGGATTTTCAAGAATTGATAACTTTTTATCTAAATTGTGAATCGATTTGAAATTTGGCCCTGAACTTTGAAAGAGTATACAGAATATGATATTAAATTTTCATTAACTTCGTTACATTTTGCCTAACTATATAAAACATCCTTAAAATTTTAACACTTGAAAGTGTTATATTCTTCAAGATTACTTTCAATATATGTTAAAAATTACATTTTATACATGTTATTATATCATATAACTGAATATTTGTGTTAAGATATACTAATTTTGAATTTACAGACGATTATCTGTTGTAAATTATCAGACGAACCAAAATGTTATATCGAAATTTTTTACAAGTTATTTTTATTATTACATTATACTTAAAATAAAAAAAAACAAATAGAAATGTAAAATACAGTGTCAATTAATTAACATTTCCAATTTATCAACAAGTAACATACGATGAATGAGTTATTTTAACTTAAAATTTAGAGTGGACTTTCTGGAACATGTGTAAAATGTTACGATTAACATTTTATTTTTTACTGTGTAGCAACTTGATTTATTAACTTTCTAACAAAATAATTTAACCCATATGTTTAACAGTACAATTGCCAATAATACGTTGTACCTGGTTTAAAAATTTGACGCTATAAAAATTTTCAATATAACTTTGCTGAACATTATATCTTAGGAATAATATAGATATAACTAGTAATAATATAGATATAAGACGCTTTATTATTATACAATTTAAGCTCCTGTTATATTGAAAAATATATTAATTTTATTTTGAAAACTGGAGCTACCTTTTACCTTTAAGGTACAGATATATAAAATCTTTAAAAAATGTATATAATAAATTCGCTTTGGAAAATGTTTCTATCAATTTTGAAAGTATAGTTTTAAAAAAATGTTATATTGTCAAAAGTATTGTATTTTCTAAATAGCTGTTAAAAATTTGCTTGCATGTAGATAAGAAATGTACGAAAAAAAGAAATTTTTAAAAGAAATTTTTATATTATTTTTGTTTAATATTTCTGCATTTAAATATATGTTTCGTATTTCTCCGTCGATATCTTAAATCGTTGAAAAATGTTATTTTTCTTTGCGACACCTTTTTTTGGTGATTAAAATATTTTCGATGATTGACATCGTTAATGCAAAATGGAATATTATTACAAGTGTTAAGAGATAAAGGAATGATTATAGAAAGAAAAGTGCAGTTAGAAAAAGAATATGTAGACTTCTTGTCTATACGCTTTATCTGTCGCTATTTAACATTTGTCTCTCATTATACTGCTTGCGTCTCTTATTTCTATAATCCTTTGAAAAAATTGGATTTAATATGCATTTAATTGGACGTAGAAAATTACAAGATAAGAAAACAGTGCAACCTTGAGGGATAGAAGAAGTAAAAGGAACACGCAAGTTGGCGAATGGTAAGGTCTATTTTAAACGCGATCTTGTGTCCAAAATGAATTTAACAAATTATGATCTCAATGCCACTCTTCCGCCCTTCGAATTCGCTTCGAGTGTCATCGATTCCAAGAGTGGTTATCGAGCTCCAATCCGCGAAAGAAGCGAGAAATGTGCCCGCGCGCTTTGCGGATTGTTCGCATCAAAGCTGATCTTCGGAGAGGCGATCTAGTGCAGTCGTCGCGAAGCTCTTTTCACACTTTCCGCACCGCGAAAACCGTCCGGCATGACATTTTGGCAATTTTGGGCTTGTGGTAATTATAGCGAGAAGTCTGTTTGCGCAAGCGTTTGACGCGCGAAATGTTTTTCACAAATGCGTGTAGTGATACAGTTCCATTCGACGCTGTATTATTAAAGAAAAAACGAAAGTCGAAAAGTCCCAAGAAGATATCTCTCTCTTTACATCTAAACGGATATAAATGTCTAATCTAGCCCACAAAATATGTGATATATTACACTCATGACTTGTTACATAAATGTTCTTAAAATAAGCACATATATTTATGAAATAGCAACCTCGTATACTTCTGCGAAATTGCATTTTTCCCCCGCAATTATCACTTGCGTGAACGATCGAACACCAATGATAACGATGGAAGCGTAATTTTAAATACAAATCGAAAGTCATTGTATAGATATTATAAATGTGCGTATTTTATCACACGATGAATACGCACATTTATGATATTTACGATAATACGAACACTGTTGATATGCTAAACATTCTCAAACCACTAAAACTCAGCGAAAAATCATTATAAACACAAAATTAAAAAAGCATTTTAAAGCTCGAAACCTCTTCTCCGTACGCGCGTCTGCGGAACGCCGCGATCGCCGGCGGCTGGCTGACGAAGATGATGATGGCAAGACAGAGTGCCGGTAGCGCCGGTAGGGATGCTGATTGGCCGGGGTAAGGATGACGAACGCGCCAGTATCCTCCGTGTCCGTACCGATGTTGGTCCAGCCGGTTATTCCGTGTTGCAGCATGGCATCGAGCTCAACGATGGCGGCAGCGGCGGCGACGAGTCCGCGCGGTAAGGTCCTTACGGAGGACAACGTCTTCGTGAACCTGCGCAAGATGGAGTACGCGGTGCTCGGGCCGCTGCTCATCAGGGCGCTGGAGATCGACGAGGAGCTGCAAAAGGTAAGAAAGCCGGTTCAATCAAACCGGAGCTAGCGAGTCGAGGATGATATACGCCACTCTATATAAGGCTATGAGAATGAAGTGTCCACCGAGTGCGCGTAAAAAAAGGAGCGATTTATAGCAGAGTGCATGAAACGCACGCAGAGGTTACATCGAATATAAACTAAATAAGTGTGAACAAAAGAAAGAAAGAGAGAGATGAGCTCGATGGCAGATGGAAGGTTTGTTTTGAAATGCTAGGTATCAAATGTAAAGAATGGAGAAAAAAAAGAAAAAGAAAGAAGAGGAGGTAAATAATTGCTAGTTAAAACTCTAATTTGAAGTACAATTCAAGCTTGATGAGTGGAGGATACGTTTATTTCAAAATTGCACTTTATTCCCCGTACGCGAGAAATAAGATGAAATAAGCACGTTCCTAGATTTATACAAGACAGAAAAGTGATAAATGTCGCCGAAAGATAACGCTAATCTTATCTTTGATGGGATTCTTGACATTAAGCAAGAATTAATAGAAAAAGCAATGTTAAAATTAGAGAGTCTATGTTCGAAATATCAATCTTGAACTCATGCTTTTAAATGCCAAATCGTGCATTAAAGCTGTGAAAAAATATTTCGGATGTAATTTATATTTTGTTAAAGATATGGATTTAGAAGCTTGTGATTTATCTGTTTTAAAAATAAGCCGTGTAATAAATTAGCATATTAGAAAAATTTTAAAAATTAGTAAACACGTAGTAAGTAAATTAAAAAAATAGACCATAGTAGGACGAAGTTACTTACATCTAATTGTAAGTATTCATCTAATTTATCTCTTGTACAAATAATTATAAATATAGACGATCAGTGGGATCTCTAACTTATTAGCATTAACATATAAATATTTATCCTTTGCAAAAATTATCTCCTGCAAATAATAAAATATAGATAGGCACAGAATTAAAAATTATTGGCGTGAATAATATTTATCAACTTATTCTTTCTACAAATAAAACAAAGTAGAAACAATTTAAACATATCGCACGCAAACATAAATAAAATTGTTATCTAAAGGCCTGTTTGTTTTAGCTGAACTTCTTGCACAGTTTATATATCTTTCCTCGATTTCTTTTCATGTTGGAAAAAAAGGAAAAAAAATGAACTGTGCAAGAAGTTCAGCTAAAACGAACAAGCCTTAAAAGATTAGGCGCGATAAGACACATATGGTAGCCTCTTATCATGCTATCTAACTCGGAATACGGGCTACCATTGCTAGGAACGCACGCACTGCACTTATGAAAACAAAAATGCAGAAATCAATTATTGGAAAAGATAGCAAAGAGAATTTTAAAAAAATACTTTTTAAATTTCTTTATGAAATAAATTCTTTTTCCGTATTATTTCTGTTCTAAAATAACTTTTAAAAATTAAAAAAAACATTTTTTCTAACGCGCGAGCGTGAAAGGCCACTTTTCGCGCTTGTTTTGAGTGAGCAAAATGATCCATTTCTCAATCGATAACGTAAGCGTTGAGAAATGGAGCCATTTCTTAACTAGTGGAGAAATGAAATTGTATGCATTAAGAAATAGCTTCATTTTATTGATGTCTCATGGTGACCGCGGGTGTTAGCGGCAACTTATTTTGAGTCGTGAAGTTACGTTTCATTACGCCTCAATGCACATTTTGCTCGCGTTGTTAATCATGGAGATTTTGAGCAGTGACGAGGATTATTTTACGCCGCCCGAAATTCGCGCGGAGGCTTCTACGGCCCGAAGCAATTTGCTACCGGATGCATCTCGAGATAAATACATCGCGGCCTATGAGAATTTTCTAGAATGGCAAAAAGAAAAACAAACATCGTCATTCTCGGAAGATTGTTTTTTGTCGTATTTTAACGTTAAGCTAAAAGATATGGCTCCCACGACCTGTGGTCTCGCTATTCAATGCTCCGAGCTGTAATCGAAATGAAACAAAACGTGGACATTAGTAAATATAAAGAGTTGCGTGCTTTATTAAAAAAGAAAACAAAAGGCCATCGTCCAAAAAAAGCCAAAGTTTTCATTAGTACTAACATATCAGCAAATTTCTGAATAATGCTCCAGACGATCAATACCTGGCAATGAAGGTAAGCAGTAACAAGGAACTGTCCATAAACTTTATAAAAAAAATAAAATATACTTTAAAAATAAAAAAAATTTATACAGGTTGTAACAATCATGAGCGTGTGCGGAGGTTGCAGATGCAACGAACTAACAACATGAAAAGATCCGACGTTGAAATACAAGACGAGGTAATTTTGATAAACGTACCCAAAACGATAACTAGGATTCAAAGGTCGTTCGTGATTAACAAAGCGCACGCAGCGACTGTCAAGACGTACATGGCACTTCGCCCTGAATCAGTAACCACTGACCGATTTTTCCTGCGCTTTACTAAAGGAAAATGCTCGGTACAGCCGATCGGAATAAACACGTTCAGCGGCATGCCAAAACAGATTGCGACATATTTACAGTTGGAAAATGCTGAATTATACACTGATAAAATACTCAATTTTTTTTAAATTTGATAACTTGATTTTTCAAATTTTTCAAATGATTTTAATGTGTAGTTACAGTTTCTGACGCACATCCGCCACGTTGTTGGTCGAGGGAGGAGAAGACCTCGGAGAGCTGAAACGTCATGGCGGAAAAGCACCACGATTGCAGAGGGATATGTAGAAAATTCTTTCCACAGAAAAATCGCGACTTGTAATAAAATTACATCGGACTTAAAACCAAACAAGCCAGCACGATCAATATTGGGACCGATTAATGTGCCAGCGCTTTCCGCGAAACCCTACAGTGTTGAAAATCTGTCGGAAAATATTACAGAAATTTCCAATACATCTGCCAAAATAACAGTGCAAATTTCAAATTGTAGCAACTGTAAGAAGATTGAGATTGGAAAGCAATAATTTTAATTGAAAAGATTATACGATTGTGATTAAAACTGCAATTTGTTGTTATTCTAATATAATATAAATAAAATATCATAATTTATGTAAAATTTGTTACTTTCTTTTATTTCAATAAAAAAATATATTTTTTACTTTTATTTTTTTTTGTCTTAGTCGGGGGCTTCGCCCCCTCCCCTAACCCCCCACCGAGGCTTCGTCCCTTGGCCTCACCGGGGCTTCGCCCCGGACCCTATCGGAGGGCTTCGCCCCCCGAACTCCCCCATTTGGCGCCTGGAACAAGGCCTTATTTCACGCTCTTGTTAGGAAAAATAGTATGTACAACTCGTGGGAAGAGTGGTCGAGCCCAAATGAGTGTAACCAGGGGGGACGCAAGTGACAGGGCCCGTAGGGAACCCCGCCCGAGCCCCCCCCGGCTCGCAACGCTTAACATCAAATGGCCGGGCACCCCTTCTCGCTCATGTCCACCTCGATCAGTAAGGAAGAAGGAACCGCCGCCCGGCTAAAAGCCGAGTTAGTCGGCGGCCCTCGTCTCGCACAACCCTCCCATGCACAGCGAGTACACCCCGCCGCCCCCCCCCCCAACCGGTGCTCCGCCGGGAGCCCCAAGTCCATACAAAATGGACATCTTGGGGCCCCCGCATCGCAGAGGCTGGCCCGGTGAGATCTTGCACTACAGCGATAGCAAGCATCGCTGCGATCTACCGGGGTGGTGCACCGTGCCCGGACGTGGCCCACGTCCAAGCAGCGGTAGCACCGCAAGGGGCGGGCCTGGAGCGGCTCAATTCGAGCCTGACTCCAACCCACCGTGCAACCCCGCCTCGCCACCCGGGCGGACCCCGCCCAAGATGGCAGTCCCCGTATGGGACCCACCCTTACCTCTCTGGAGGAACGTCTTTCGGTGGAGGCAATCGCGTAAAAGATCTCCGTCTGAGTAGCGGCATTGTCAACGTCCCTTACTCGCAATGCAGCGAGCTTGGCCTGAAGATACGCACCTCTTCACCCGCCAGCGCCTCCCGGAGCCGGCCAGCCAGCCTGTCGGCCTTTTCCTTAGATTCCCTACCGGGGATCTCCCACAGAAGGTCTTTCTAAAGCGGAGGTCTTCAATACCCAGGTCCGCCAGGGAGACCTTCTCACTGGCAGTCCTGAGGACCTCTGCGTATGAGACCTTTCTCCCTCCGGTCAACCCCACAACCGCTCTTTTGGGGGGAGCAGGCACTCCCTTCCCCTTGGTCGGCCGATTCCGACCGGTCTCCCCATCCATCGGAGGGAGAGGAGGCACCTTGCCCCCCAACCCTTTCCTGCTCCCAGAGGTTCGCGATCCCCCCGGCTTATCCGCACGGGCAGGAGGTGGGCCTCCACAGGCCCTGCCACTCCAAACCGCGCTTCCCCCGTCAATCCTTCTGGCGGGGGGGGGGGGTGTCCTGCTTCTGCTTCATGAGAGAGCGCATCTCCCTCATGAAGCCCTCCAATTTGCGTTCAAGGGTCCTGACCCGAGAGCTAACCCCCGAGTCGTCGCCGGACTTTCGAACGCCTGCCACAAAAACTGGGACATCCGTTCCCCTCTCAACCACACGAGGCTCCGCTTGTACGGCAATCCCACGTACCGACACCAATGGCGTTATCTCCATCTCCATGGGGGAATCTTTTCCCACGGAGGCAGAGAGCGTTCTTCCTCTCTCGCGTGCGTATGGCCGCACCTGCGTGGAGCCGTTCTTCACCGACACCTTTCACGGCTCTGTGCGGAGACCTCGCATGTCTCCACGCCAGACTCACTTCTTTCTGTTAGGAGCCTCATCTCGAGGGCTTCCACCATCTTAGCGAGGGCGGATCTCTCCTCCTCCAACTGCCTAAATCTTTCTCCAGATTTATCTTCCCTTTTAGTCCCCTTTTCCACCTTGGAGAGTGCATCCAGTGCCCTCAGTCCAATCTCCTTCGTAAAGAAGAAGATTCTCCTTTGGTCCTGGATGGCCTCAGGCGTAGTCTCCATCTGCATCAACCTAGTCAGCGCCGCTCTATTCTTCCTATAAAAGGAGATTATGTCCTTATTTCGGAGTTCCTCCGCCCATGACTCCTCCTCCTCCTCCGACATAATCGGAGAAAGGTTAAGTCTCGCATGCTTGGCTGGATGCGCTCTCTCCTCCTCACTTCCCCCCCAGAAAAGTACCCTTTTGTCCCCTCCGGAGGAAGGAGTTTCCACCCTCTGGAGTACCACCTTGCAATCCTTTTTGGCGGCGATCGCCAGTTCCTCCGCCGGGCTCGCCCCTAACTCAGCGAATAGACCATCGTTCGATAACGAAAGGGATGGCTGGGACAATACCCTCCCCCCCCCGCAGACCCCTGAGTGTCCGATCACTTTGGGTTCTTTTCTTTCTTTTTATCCGCCATATTGTACAAAAGAGTTGGCTTGATTTCGGCGTATCCTTCCCCTAGGCTGGTTGGCTTCCGTGCCTAACGAGCTTAGCCTGCCCGAGCTCGGATACCCCGGGTTCGCCAAACCCGTATGACGCTTCCCAAGAGCCCGTAAGAGCTCCCAAGAGCCCTTAAGAGCTCCCAAGAGCCGCCATTGACCCTGGGGGGAGCGTATAGTATCTTGGCACAGAACCCTTTCGCGATTCCGAATATTGCGTCCTTGCGCGTCGAGCGTGGCGCAGCATTTCTTCCATTTAACTATATTTTATGTCTAGTATTAAGTTCTATTATGTAATTCGCGTTTACTTTCTTCTTTGCGATGTTAATTCGAGTCAGTATCTAATTGTATTTGGTTTGATTGTATTAGAATAATTTTGATTCAGTTATATCATTACGGTTTGCCGCGGTTTCATACAGAGTTCTGTTAACTCTCCTGTTCGATTTTCTATTAATTCATTGATGTAATTCTACGAATTTCATTATTAAATTATTTAGTTCAGATTGATATGTAACTTCCACTACTCAATCATTTAATTCACTAAATTCTTGCTCGTTAACACCTAATTTCACTATGTTTCTTAATCATAATAAACATTGTTACTGATTATTATTAAATATCTAAATGTTGCTTAACCGTCACCCCGCCGAATTTTTGCGCTGCCCATTATCAACCTCGCCCACAGCCGTTAGGTCGAGCTGGCCGATCTCTCGCACATCTGACTTACGCTTTCGTGTTTATTTTCGGGTTTTCGCGATTTTGGTATAAATTCGTGGATGCGAGCTTACGCGTCTGGCGCTTAACTTTGATTCTGAGTATAAATGTCGGACTGTGCGAGAGAACCGTTGGAGAGGCCCGTTATCCTTCTCTCCTCACCTTTTCTTTTGATCTGTTTTGCGTCTCGGGCGAGTAAAAAGACGTGACAATGTATATTGAGGTATCGATTTTTCTCAGAAATAACAGTTGAAACTTTAAAAGTTATTTGAATTGTAAGCAATCAGAAATGAGAATCGCTTCAAAGATTTGAATAAATAATAGAATTTTACCTTTTGTTTCAACAAAAATCCGATTTATGTAGTTTAGGGTAACTCGGGGGAATATGCCACACTTAAAAGAAACATGATTTTTTTCCTATTTCTCTTTCTTTTTGAGGTATCTTTACATACTGGTCTTCTTTTTCCTTCTTTTATCTGTTATTTATATATGATTTTGATGAAATATTTTGATTGTTTACTATTAAAAAAAAATATTTCATTAAAACCATATATAAATAACAGATAAAAGAAGGAAAAAGAAAACCAGTATGCAAAGATACCTCAAAAAGAAAGAGAAATAGGAAAAAAATTATATTTTTCTTAAGTGTGCACAGCTCCAGGAATAATTTTAACTCGTTCGAAATTATTGGCCAAAATCACAATATTGCAGCCAGCTGCATACGCGGTGAAGGATATTACCTCGACGCCGACGGAGCCGACCGCGTAGCAGCGATTGCCCGCATTAAAGCCCTATGTATAAAGGTTAGATTGACATGTGGAGTGTGGACTGTGCGTGTGTCTTGCGTTTTGCAAACTGCGGCCTATGTAGACCGGGCTTTAGGCGCCGCTCAGTATCCTGATCTGATGACAAAAATTCATGATACCGGGGTACCGCAGTACTGCACGCGTCGCACACACACATGCGAGACGTTAGATCATCGTCCGGCGGCCGCGAGCCGCCGTTCCCGTTCTCGCGTTCGTTGTATCGAAACCCGTATCCGAGGATACCCGCGTCGACGACGACGTCCGGGCGTCGCACGGCCTCTCCAACGACTCCGGCCTCGTCGGGCAGAGGCTCCGCAATCCCCGAACTCCCGCAGGACGCGTCACGCGCCTCAGATTGACGCGACAGTATCCTGCTAGTAGGTTAGGAAGCAGTAAACAGTACTGGCATTTTACCCCTATCTAAGTAGTGGCATATTCCCCCAATATGCAGTTTTATATTAAAATGAGCCTGTATTATACAATTGCCAGTAAAACGAATCGGCGACGTACTGAATACTTTCATCCTAACCAATATTAATAGGACGACAAGCTAATCGAGTTAAAAATAGTGTAATGATTGAAGAATATCTTATATAATACACTAAGAAAATCCTAAAAAGCACGTTGTCATACTTGTCATACTGTATTTACCCCATAAAAACTATAATACTGACAGGAAGTAAGTAAAACTTGGGCAAAACGTCAGATATAATATTTTTAACAATTTCACGGTATTTGCAATAATGCTCCTAGCCGTATCTTTGTTAAACATAACGAGTGGCATATTCCCCACACTGGCATATTCCCCCCAGTCACCCTATAGTCACTTGGAAATATTTGAAAAATAAATACGCAAATTGCGATTGAAATTAAGATCATTTCTCTTTATAGGGTGTTAAAAAAACCTTTAAAGAGGTGACAAAATCGACTGGGGGTGATGCCCACGCGATGGGCCAGCAACCCATTACGTTCCTACGGCAGGTGCTCACTTTAACTGTCTCGCCGAATCTGTTGAACGATCCAAGCTACCCGGAGGACGCAAAGGCTCGCGCTCGGATGGTCCTGGAGGGCTGCAAGGGCGGCAGCGTGGGCGCATACTCGGAATCGGCCGGCATCGAGCGTGTTCGCAAAGATGTTGCACGATATATCCAGGAACGCGATGGTGGTATCCCCTGCGATTACCACAATATCATTCTCTCGAACGGTGCTTCCGACGGTATCAAGGTACGCAGACTCGAAGCATCTTTCTTATCTTTTTGTTATTCGAAATTGGAAGCAATTATTTGGAAACAATCTAGTTATTTAGTAACATTATGAAAAATAGATTGTCAGATGTCAAAGTAAAAATCAATTTTAAGTAAAAAAAAGTTGAAAAGTTTTGCAATCTTGTTACTATTTTTTTTTTTGGTAAATATTGACAAAAGAGGGTTCAGTTCCTATGACCTTAACCTTGACATATATTATACAGGTCATCCACCTGAGTAACCTTCAGAACGATCGACGGCTAAAACTTTTTGAAGGTTATTCAGGTGGGTAACCCCTATAATATGTCATGATCAAGATTATAAGAGCTGGGTCCCCTTTTGTCAATATTTTTTTTCTATATAATAATAAAGAATAATAACAGTAAAGTTTATTGCTTTCGACTACAATTGGCAAGTATGTCAGAAAAACGCTGCGACGTTTCGACCCTTCGGGATTGGGTCCTTATCAAGCACTGGATATAAAATACTTTCGTTAGATGTAGGTTCGGTCGAAGAGATAAAATGCACGATCAAAAAATAAAATACAATAAATACCTGATAATACGGTTTTTGTCAAGAACGCTACACATCTGTATTTACGAGGATTTTACCGGAAATAGTCATAAATTTATCGCTAGAACACAATAGTCATGATCCAATCAATATTAACGTAAATTAATGAGTAATGAGCATAAAAAAGAAACAACGAAACTTACATGCATGAGTCCAAGACAACACGAAAAAGCGTTTCATACGAAAAGAAACGACAACGCTACGCGACAGCGGAGCGCGGATTAACGTGTGCTTACATAAAAGCAGACTGATTGTTTTTAATACATATACCAGTAACGATGTAGGACGATGTAGGTTACATGTGATTACTTCGTTATAAATTATCACGTGAATTTCACATGTAACCTACATCGTCCTACATCGTTACTGGTATATGTATTAAAAACAATCAGTCTGCTTTTGAACTCTGACACGTAAGCACACGTTAATCCGCGCTCCGCTGTCGCGTAGCGTTGTCGTTTCTTTTCGTATGAAACGCTTTTTCGTGTTGTCTTGGACTCATGCATGTAAGTTTCGTTGTTTCTTTTTTATGCTCATTACTCATTAATTTACGTTAATATTGATTGGATCATGACTATTGTGTTCTAGCGATAAATTTATGACTATTTCCGGTAAAATCCTCGTAAATACAGATGTGTAGCGTTCTTGACAAAAACCGTATTATCAAGTATTTATTGTATTTTATTTTTTGATCGTGCATTTTATCTCTTCGACCGAACCTACATTTAATGAAAGTATTTTATATCCAGTGCTTGATAAGGACCCAATCCCGAAGGGTCGAAACGTCGCAGCGTTTTTCTGACATACTTGCCAATTGTAGTCGAAAGCAATAAACTTTACTGGTATAATTGACATTGGCGGAATAAACAACTAATTTCTTTAAAGAATAAAAAGTTATTTTATGAGAATAGCACATATATTATTTACATATCTATATATTAGAGAAAGATTTTGACGCAATACACGGTATATAAAATTGAAATGGTCAAATTCTGGTATTTTGGACAAACTGATGGGATACTAACTATTAGTGCTATATTTTGTCTTTCTTCATCGCATCTTTGTTTTTCAAATTTTTTCTTTTCAGTCATTCCTAAGGTTATTCAACGAAAGGATTGATGATAAGCCATCCGGCGTAATGATCCCGATTCCACAGTATCCTTTGTTCTCGGCAACTGTGGCGGAGTTTGGTCTCTCCCAGATTGGATACTATCTGGATGAGGACAACAAGTGGTCGCTGCAGATCAACGAGCTAGAACGAGCACTAGGAGAGGTCAAGGATACGTGTAATCCTCGAGTGCTAGTAGTGATCAATCCCGGTAATCCAACCGGTCAAGTATTGACTCGCAAGAACATCGAAGACGTTATCCACTTCGCTCATAAACAAGGACAGCGCGTTCCATTCTTTCAAGAAAGTCATGACAGAGATGGGCAAGCCGTATTCGAAGATGGAACTCGCGTCGTTTATGTCAATCTCGAAAGGTGCGTGAAAAAAGATGGAATCAGGAATATAACTCGTTAGGAGTCGCAATTTATTTCGAACGTTAGACTTTTGGCAATTTAAGGGACATTGAATTTGTAACCCCTTGACTGTTAGGCGAAAAAAATGTTAATGGGCCGAAAACGCTTCTGACAAAAGAGTTAATGAAATTATAAAAAAGGTGCTTTCTGGAAGTTTTTTGAGCCGCTAAAATATAAATTTGAGGTCAATATTTCAAAATTTAAAATAGCGGAAAAGTTTATAAAATTTTTTATAAATTAATTTTAATGCAAGTTGAGCGACATTTGAAACTATTTGGCCGTCATAATAAGTCCGTCATTTGAAATTAATAAATTTCAATTTTAAAAACGGAATGAGCGGCTTTAAAAGCTCTTCAAAACTTTTTATGCAATTAAACTATGTTATAAACTTTTTGCTTATCATATTAAATTTGCCATTTTTAATTCTTGAATTTTTATTTTGAATTTCAAATTGGTTTTAAAAACTTTTAAATATACATTTTTATGCAAATTGAACAATTTTATTTTTAGTCCGTCATTCAAAATTTTGTAATTTTGATTTTAGATTTGACTTCAGCAACCCCACAAACATATAGATCACCATTTTAAATTTCGCAATTTTGATTTCAGTAACTCCACAAACATATAGATATAGGGCCCTGTTCAAATTGCTTCGTTAAAAGTATCTTTTCTCGAATGTGCGGATTTTTCTATCCTGGCAAGTTTTTTTGCGGATATTTTTATCATTGATAGTCAAGGGGTTAAATTACATTCACAAGTTTATATTTTCTTACAATTAGTTGAAATGTCAATATTCGATTTGAGAAGACATTTAATCTTGGTTATCAAGTTATGAATTCATAAATCAAGAGACACGGTAGTGTCTCGCGCCAAGTATACGCGAAGCGAGACCGCACCGTGGATCATTTACGTGACGCGACGAGTTGCGAGTACCCGAGATTTTGAGATCTCGATAATCAGTGAACGGATCAAGTTCTAACTAGGCTTAATGGATAGCTTGGACCAAATTTATATTGTTACGCCCGTGCTGTACGCCCATGCCGTGCGCTCATGCGGGTCGCCCCATAGCAGAAGTTGCGAATCGTCCTTAGCGACGGCTGTCTCGTTTACAATTACGTTATTCAGATTACGTTCTGGGTTGCCGTCACATTTGGACGTGTATACCCGAGCTCTTTGTATAAACGGGCTGCATCAATAAACGAGTTCCTTTTTCTATAATTAACGAGCCTTCACGAAAAAAGGTATTCACCGTATGAGATCATGCAAGGCGCACCATGAAACGCGCTGCGCCCTGCCACTACGCTGGGCCGTGTCTCCCACTCTCTTCCGTCGTGCGCCCATGTCAAAACACGCTGCTCGCGCAGCACCGTCTTTCCTCACTAGCACGGTATTTTTCCGTGCATCGCACTGGCTTTCGCGTTGCGAACGTCTCGCGCGCGCAGCGCTGCAAGATACGACGTGCTACGTTCGCAACGCGAAAGCCGGTGCAATGCACGGAAAAATACCGTGCTAGTACGAGGAAAGACGGTGCTGCGCGAGCAGCGTGACATGGGCGCACGACGGAAGACAGTGGGGGACACGGCCCAGCGTAGTGGCAGGGCGCAGCGCGTTTCATGGTGCGCCTTGCATGATCTCATACGGTGAATACCTTTTTCCGTGTTGCTTCTTTGAGCGAGTGTCGGAGTACGCGTCGCGCGTGAGTGCAAGTGTGAAAGTTTGGCTGACGCCCGACGAGCGTAACAATATAATAAAAGTGTCTTTATTTTTCCGTTGCGTGCTCTACGAGCGGAGATATTGCGATGCAAAGTTCAAATGTGGAAATTTTTATTTAAGAAACGTCTACGTCATCGTCGTCGTCGTCGGACAAAAATAGGGGCTGATGTGTCACTTTCCTATTTTTGAGAGGGCAGTGATGCCCGTGGCAGACCGTGCATTGCAGTGCAATGTCGCAGTGTGTGACAGCATATGTATGTACGTGTGCGTTCTGCGCTCAGTGCAGATTGTGCGTTCAGCCGATTTAACGCGCTGTCACGCTATGTTTACGCGAGCATAATTTATGATAATTTTTTCACGTAAATGGAGTTTTGTGGTATAACTTACGATAATTAATTCCGTGTAAACGAGTGAGTTATTGTAAGTTAATACAGAAGTAACGCTCGCGTAAACGTAAGTCAGCCCAGATAACACACAATATTGTATAAATATGTTATGCTGCGTCAAATATTCTGTTAAGAGAATATTCTCAACGAAATCATCTATAAATGTTAATAGAATATTTTTGTTTTAAAGAATGTTCTATAAATGTACTGGAAACATTATAAAATTGTCAGTAGAAATATTCTGTTAGTATATTCTATAAATATTATAGAGTGTAGCAAAACTAATCGCGAAGTCGAACTACTGCAGCGCCACGCCACTCCGCGAGCACATACTACGTACTAGAAACAATAATAAAGAACACGCGCTGTGGAACGCTGGTCGTTGGGCGCCGAGGCGTGAACAGGGCTGTTGTAACGTAAAGTAGGTATAATTTGCATCTTATACATTTTTCTTGTCTCTTGGCGTTTTCGACCGAGGTGGGTTTCAATCCGGGTTTCAACGAAATCGAGCATTTATTCGTCAACGCGGGCGAATTGACCAGTAGATGCTCGATTTCACTTGTAACTGGTTGAAACCCGGATTGAAACCTACCTCGGTCGAAAACGTTATCTCTGAGAAAATAATATACTTTTTATAATATTATTATATAATAATTTTATATTTTTATTTAGATTCAGATCGAGTGATAAAAGTGTGCAATTAGGCGTCTGCGACTACACAATTATTTATAGAGGTTATAAATTTTTTGTTTAGATAAAGTTTATATATATTTACGTTCATGTATTACTATAACATAATAAAAATATGTGTTATAATAAACGTACAGAATTTACAATTATATATAGTGTTATTTGTATAATTTTCCATTATATAATCAATATTTATATACAATCTAAATTTTACAGCGCATGTTTATGCAAATATATATTTTAGGGAAAAAAGTAAGAAAAAGTAAAAGTGAGAATTAAAATTATATATATATGATAAAACATTTTAATTCTCACTTTATACCTTTCCTTACTTTCTTTTCTATCAAAATATATATTTCCATAAACATCTGCTGTACGATTTGGATGACGTATTTTTTGAACATTCTGTAAACATTATTCAGATAGTTTTAAAAAGCTTTTTTTTATATTCCTTGAATATAATACAGAATATTCTTTCAATCTATTTTTTAATATTAAAACTAGTCCCATTTTGACATTCTATACATATTCATAAAATATTATTTTCATCTTATTAGCATATTGTGGGAATATTCTAATATTCTCGAAAAATATTTATAGAATATTCGTAGAAAATGCTTGTGTTATCTGGGAGTTAACATAGAAATAAATAGTGACAGTCGTGACCATCGCCGCGTGATAGATACCCTGGTAACCATCTCCGATAGAAAACGATTAACGGCTATATCTGTATCGTTTTTAATCGTATCTTATCGGTTCTATCATTGCATATTTAGAAGACAGATAAAACATTAATTGAATCAAATAAGTTTTTATCGTTTTAGATTCGAATAAAGAAATAACTATACAAATTTTATAGTTATGAATCGTTTTCTATATGTACAATTATTACCCGGCTGAATCAATCGCCCACACAGCACATGATATTCTACGTATCATCCCATTGTTATACTCAATGTACTGTGATCATCCGTAAAATACTGAGATCAACGCTATAATATCTTTTACAGTATCATTCGGTTTTCGTTCGCGCGCGTAAAATCTCAGGTTTTACTGGAAGTACTGAAATGATATCGTACTCCTATCTACCGCGTGCGTATAATCTTCAATACTTCAATCATACTCAAGATATGAAAACGGTACGTATAACAGCGCCATCTGCATCCGTCATTTCTGTTCCGATCTTCTTCCGGTAGTACTCTATGGTGGTCTGAGTGAGTGACAGTGAGTGAGTGACATGTCGACGTCCGATGCAATGAAGAAAACAGCGTGATTGATATCAAAGGTAATCCTTTAAATCCTTTTTCTTAGGATGTGGGCACACAAGCGGTTTGGATCGCACGGTTCCGCCGCGTGGTAGACCGTCCACATACGAGCGGTTTGTCCCGCGTGCAAGAACCGCACGAAAGATTCGTACACACGAGCCCGCCGCGACAGATCGTGCACACGAGCGGTTTTGTGCCACGGGCGGAACCGCGCGATCCAAACCGCTCGTGTGCACGGATCTTTCGGGCGGCTCTTCCGCGCGGAACAAGCCGCTTGTGTGTGTTGAAATATACTATACATTTGACGGTATTCCTATAGGAAACATACGTATAGCTATGTATGTCTCCCCACTCACAGTAGGTACGTGAGTATCACGTGGCTGTGAGAGCCACCGAAATATGCGATGCTCTCGCGTCGAGCACTCCGGCTAGAACCGTTGCTTACCGAAGTCATGTAAATAAGGTCGTCATTAAATAAATCGTTAGTGCTGTCAAGAACCAAAGTCCTCTCTGCTAAACCTAAAGGGTATAGCCGGGTTTGTATGGGAAATCTGCCCCCGCGGCTTTTTCGATTCGCACTTGGGGGATCGATTTGACATTAAATAAAAATAATTTAGCTAAACTTTTAGTTCTTTATCTCAAACGATTTTCGAGATTTTCAAAAAAACCACTTTTTTCAATTTTATTTTTTTTTAATAGTAAAATTCAAAATTAATAAATGGTGATTTTTTTTCTAATTCTTAGGAGTAAAAGGGATGAAAAAACACTTTCATTATGAATCTCAGGTGGAAAGCCGATTTTTAAGAACAGAAATAAAACTATAATCATTTTTTTTACCGTGTTATTTAAAAGTGTCCACCGCCAAACTTTGTCAGAAAATGTCTTCTATACTCCTTTACACTCAGGAATTTTTTCATTTTTTTTGAAGTGGTGGAACATTATGAAAAAAAATAAAAACTAATTTTTTTTTCAAAATCTTGCGTTTGAACGCATTAAAACTCTTATACTGCTACAGAAATATATAAAAAATAATTTTTTAACTGAAAAAACACAACTTACTTACAAAAATATTTAAAAAATTAAGAAATGCATTACTTCAAAAAATAAAGGACATTAAAAATTTTTGAATTGACGTTAATTTTCTTTTTCACGCAAAAATTCATAGAAATAAAAAAATATAATGTTTCTGTACTATTGGCAATAATTTTATACCGTTAACAAATAAAAATGAAAATTCTTATTTGATAAGTTATACTATATTATTTATTTTTAACAATACGTATCATCAATTATTTACATTCAATGAAATGATTTCACATTAGATATATATAAAAAAGACTGTTTTGAATGACGTCGGTTAGTCTTCGTCACTGTCTTCATTCACTACAGCATTAACTTTTTCATTTATAAACAGACGACTCAATATTTCGGCAGGTCTTATTATTTTAGCCAAATATCGAGCGTAAGAAAGATAATATATGATAGCTGCAATGTGAGAGCAGCACCCTACAGTACGCCTACCATTAGCACAATCACAAAAATATCGACTAATCCCAGAGATGTAGGGTGCTGCTCTCACATTGCAGCTATCATATATTATCTTTCTTACGCTCGATATTTGGCTAAAATAATAAGACCTGCCGAAATATTGAGTCGTCTGTTTATAAATGAAAAAGTTAATGCTGTAGTCGGTAGTGAATGAAGACAGTGACGAAGACTAACCGACATCATTCAAAACAGTCTTTTTTATATATATCTAATGTGAAATCATTTCATTGAATGTAAATAATTGATGATACGTATTGTTAAAAATAAATAATATAGTATAACTTATCAAATAAGAATTTTCATTTTTATTTGTTAACGGTATAAAATTATTGCCAATAGTACAGAAACATTATATTTTTTTATTTCTATGAATTTTTGCGTGAAAAAGAAAATTAACGTCAATTCAAAAATTTTTAATGTTCTTTATTTTTTGAAGTAATGCATTTCTTAATTTTTTAAATATTTTTGTAAGTAAGTTGTGTTTTTTCAGTTGAAAAATTATTTTCTATATATTTCTCTAGCAGTATAAGAGTTTTAATGCGTTCAAACGCAAGATTTTGAAAAAAAAATTAGTTTTTATTTTTTTTCATAATGTTCCACCACTTCAAAAAAAATGAAAAAATTCCTGAGTGTAAAGGAGTATAGAAGACATTTTCTGACAAAGTTTGGCGGTGGACACTTTTAAATAACACGGTAAAAAAAATGATTATAGTTTTATTTCTGTTCTTAAAAATCGGCTTTCCACCTGAGATTCATAATGAAAGTGTTTTTTCATCCCTTTTACTCCTAAGAATTAGAAAAAAAATCACCATTCATTAATTTTGAATTTTACTATTAAAAAAAAATAAAATTGAAAAAAGTGGTTTTTTGAAAATCTCGAAAATCGTTTGAGATAAAGAACTAAAAGTTTAGCTAAATTATTTTTATTTAATGTCAAATCGATCCCCCAAGTGCGAATCGAAAAAGCCGCGGGGGCAGATTTCCCATACAAACCCGGCTATACCCTTTATTTAACATGGTAGCAGAGCGTGGTTGAGCTCCGTGGCAGAGGTCCGTGATTCCAGCAAAAGTGTCCCGTAATTCTCACGTGTCCCGTGTGCAATATTAGAATACCGCGTTTAGCGCGGAAGTGAAAACGAGTCGAAAGCACGAAGGAACGCTTCGCTTGAGACAGAAGGAGAAGGCAAGACGGCGTTGGTGAAACAAGAAAGAGATTCCGAACACGAAGGAACGTTCGAGATCAAACAAGGAGAGAAAATGGCGGGCAAGTGTGAGATTACGATACCAGTGTTTGATGGACAGGAGTATGGTATGTGGAAAAAGAGGATCATCATGTACCTGAAATTCAAGAAATGCGATCAGGTAATAACAAGACAAAAAGTAGCTACAGACAAAGAAGATTGGGACGAAAAAGAATTAAAGGCAATAAACTACATATATAGTGCAATTTCGAACAAGCAGCTAGAATTCGTGTGCGAGGAAGAGACAGCCTACAAAGTAATGAAAAAGTTAGACAGTATGTACTTGAAGGAGTCAACGGCGCTACAAATTGTGTGCCGAAACCGATTGGAAAAAATGAGATTAAACAACTACAGCGATACTGAGACATTTTTCAGTGAGTTCGAGAAGTCGGTTAATGATTTAAGGAGCGCGGGTGCAACTATAAGTAAAAAAGGAAAATTAAACTACATGATCAACACGTTGCCAGAGTCATATAGTTATATAGGCGACTTAATCGACACACTAAAAGAGGAAGACCAAACTGCTGAATACATAAGAAATAAAATCAAGCTAGCTGAAATGAAGAACCAAAAGGATCATAGTGAGAAGACAGCAAACGCATTTACAGCGAACAAGGATGGATGCTACAAATGCGGAAGAAAAGGACATTTCGCACGAGAGTGTCAAGACGGTGGCCAAGCGGGACGCAACGACGGATCGTGGCGAGGTTCAACACGAGGCCGGGGACGAGGCAGAACCGCGAGAGGCACCTACGGCAGAGGACGCAGCAGAGGACAACGTAGTCAACATGGAGCAAGTACGAGCGAGCAGAGCAGCAAGGACGCGAGCGCGTGGATAGCGACAACGGCGCATGCAGCACACACCGACGAAACAAACAGGTTACGTAATTGCGAAATAGAGTGGCTACTCGATAGCGGGTGTTCCGATCATATAGTCAACAATGAAAATTATTTTCAAAAATGTATAAAACTAAAAGAGCCAGTAAATATTTATTTAGGTGATAATAGATCAGTAAAAGCTACCAAAATAGGAAATGTAGTAACGTACTTTAAAGCGTTTGGAAAAGTAAATCAAGTAAATATAAAAAACGTATTTTACGCAAAGGAAATGAATGCAAATTTAATAAGCTACGGAAAATTAACTGATAAAAACACTATTATGTCTAACAAGGGGACCTTCAGGCTAACGGATTTTTTTTTTTTTTTGTACTTACTGTACTTGAAGGTCATCACCCAGACATCAATTTCCCAAAGCATTAAGGCGCGCTTTCAGAAAAACTCGAGATAATCGATTTTGAAGAATTCCGAGCGCGCTATGTACACAGAATTTTAATTTTAATGTAAAATTTATCAATCCATGCTAATTAACAGATATTTAATCATTGTTTTCAATAAAAAACTTACATCTTCTTATTTTGAATTGCTTGAAAAATCGTACTTTGTGTTCAAGTAATTTGAAATTCGAATATTTATAATAAATTGAAATTTTGGTATAAAAATAAAAAACGTCAGGTAGAAAATAAAATACTTTTATATTTTGGAAAATTACGAGAAAATACAGCGCAAAAATGATATATAGTATACAGTCGTTTTACACGTCAATATTGCACAAACCAGGATAATATTTATCGTAAAAACAAGGGAAACAGTAAGTTTCACGGCATCTAGCACATCGTATGAACGCAGATATTTTACAGAAGCAAGGTTTTTTTAAAATTTCTGTTGAAAAACATACTTCATTGACGTTCATAGAAATGTCTCTGTCATCACAAAGGTTTGAAGCAAACCACGCGTATCGAATCATGTTCTTAAAGATTGGAGAGAACAGCTGGTGATGTACAATAGATTTAATTTTAATGCAATCTTCATGATTCGATACGCGTGGTTCGCTTCAAGCCTTTGTGATGACAGAGACATTTTTATGAACGTCAATAAAGTGTGGTTTCCAACAAAAATTTTAAAAAAACCTTGTTCCTGTAAAATATCTGCGTTCATATGATGTGCTAGATACCGTTAAACTTACTGTTTCCCTAGCTTTTACGATAAATATCATCCTGGTTCGTGCAATATTGACGTGTAAAACGACTGTATACTATATATTTCATATCATATAATTCACTTTTAAAATTAAACAATATTTTTATTAATATCATTTTTGCGCTGTATTTTCTCGTAATTTTCCAAAATATAAAAGTATTTTATTTCCTACCTGACGTTTTTCATTTTTGTGCCAAAATTTTAATTTATTATAAATATTCGAATTTCAAAATTACTTGAACACAAAGTACGATTTTTCAAGCAATTCAAAATAAGAAGATGTAAGTTTTTCATTGAAAACGATGATTAAATATCTGTTAATTAGCACAGATTGATAAATTTTACATTAAAATTAAATTCGCTCGGAATTCTTCAAAATCGATTATCTCGAGTTTTTCTGAAAAGCGCGCCTTAATGCTTTAAGAAATTGATGTCTGGGTGATGACCCTCAAGTACAGTAAGTACAAAAAAAAACAAAAATCCGTTAGCCTGAAGGTCCCCTTGTAAAGGAAAGTTTGCAAAGATTATTGATGAAAATAATAAAGTCGTAGCGGTAGCGGTCAAAGAGAATAGAGTTTATAAATGAAAAGTAAATTGAACGAGACTTGTGTAAACAGTGCCGAACGGAATAATAATATGAGTCAAAAGGAAAGGTGGCACAGAATGTTAGGGCACGTAAATTTTGGTTATCTTAATACGTTGAGTAAACATCAGTTATTAGTAGGAATTCCAAACGAGTACGAGTCGGAATTGATGAAATGTAAAACCTGTATAGAAAATAAAATGAGGAATTTACCATTTGAAAATAATAAGCACCGGGCAAAAGATATTTTTGAAATTGTACATACCGATGTATGTGGTCCTTTCAAAACTACCGGGTTTAATGGAGAAAAATATTTGTTTCATTTATCGATGATTATAGCAAGATTGCCAAAGTTTACTGCATTAAAGCTAAAGACGAAGTGTTTGATTGCTTAATTAGATTTGTTAGTGAATGTGAAAATATAACTGAAAAGAAAGTAAAAATTTTAAGATGCGATAATGGAAAGGAATACTTGAATAATCGTTTCTATACATTTGCAAAAGGAAAAGGCATTATATTAAATAATTGCCCAGCGTACGTACATGAGTTAAACGGTACCGCGGAACGATTTAACAGATCAATAATGGATATGGCACGCTGTTTACTAACCGAGGCAAATGTACACAAACGATTTTGGCCCGAAATAATTTGCGCGGCGACATACTTGAAAATAGAACTCTAGCGAACACGATAGAAATAAAAACACCTTACGAAATATTTTTTAGAAAAAGACCAAATGTGAAAAATTTACGGTTATACGGTAGTAAAGTTTCCGTAAGAATACCCGAACAAAAAAGAGTATCAAAATGGGACAAAAAGGCAGATATAGGAATTTTATTAGGATATAGTGAAGTAGGCTATAGAGTCTTAATAAATAATAAAATAGTAGTTGCTAGACATGTAGATATTATAGAAAAAGATGTAAAATGCATTGGCTTCGACGAGTGTGAGAGCGATAATGAAAGCGACGTAAGTATGGATGATGAACAAATTGAGGATGAGGTTTTTAAAAGCGATGATGAATCCGAAAATAAAAACATAAAAGAAAAAGAAAAGGAAAATGAACAAAAAACTCCGCGCAGGTCTACGCGTGAGAGGAAAAGTACTGTTAGGTACCCAGAACCGGAAAATTATAGTATTTTTGTAAATTTTAGTAGAGTAGATACGCCTTGCACGTTTGAGGAGGCAATAAGTAGTAACGATGAAAATAATTGGGAAAAAGCAATGGATCAGGAAATAAGGTGTATATGTAAAAACAAAACTTGGAAATTAGTAGATAGAATAGAGAGTAAAAAAGTCCTAGACGTAAAATGGGTATATACAAGAAAGTTAGATAACAGATATAAAGCTCGATTAGTTGTAAGGGGTTTTCAACAAACGGATGTAATTGATGATATATACTCTCCAGTCGCAAAAAATCAAACAGTAAAAATATTACTTTCTTATTGTTGCCAAAATGGCCTAATCATTGAACAAATGGACGTAGAGATCGCCTTTTTAAATGGCAAAGTGACCACGGAGGTATATATTAATCAACCTAAAGAGTATGAAGATGGCACAAATAGAGTGTATAAATTATTAAAAGCTCTGTACGGATTGCGAGAAAGTCCTAGGGACTGGTATGAGTGCTTCGATGAGTATGTTACGAAATTAGGATTTAAGAAAAGTAATGTAGAACTATGTCTGTATATTTTGGAGAAGGTGAAGATGTTATTTATCTTTTAATATATGTGGATGATTTATTAATTTGTGGAAGAGATAAAAAGAAAATACAAAAAATAAAGAAATTATTATCAGATAGATTTAAGATGAAAGATTTAGGTGAAATAAAGGAGTATCTTGGATTAAATATAAATTACAATTATCTAAAAGGGGAACTCACTCTAAGTCAAGAGAAATACATAGAGGCATTAGCTGATAAATATAAAGTTCAAAATAGTAGATTGTACAGTACTCCTATGGAGACAAATTTGAAACTCGAAAAGGCTGAAAGTTGTGAGTTAAGTATAAAGTATAGAAATTTGATAGGTGCTTTGTTATACATTAGTTCAAATACGAGACCAGATATAAGTTTCAGCGTTAATAATCTTAGTAGATATCAAAATAGCTATAGTGAAACGCATTGGAAATATGCACTGCGAATTTTGAAATACCTGTACTTAACAAAAGGCTTGAAATACCTGTACTTGAATTTTGAAATACTTGTACTTAACAAAAGGCTTAACCTTACATTACAAAAAGAATGGAAATTGTGATATTATAAATTGCTATGTTGATGCCGATTGGGCAGGCGATAATATTGATCGAAAATCCACGTCAGGATATGTAATAAAATTGTTTGGAAACGTAGTTGATTGGAAATCTAGAAAACAAAAATGTATAACTAAAGCCTCGACATTTGCAGAGTATGTAGCATTATCTGAAGCAGTGAGCGAGATAAAATATGTAAGAGAATTAGTAAAAATATTCGACATAAATGTTAGTGAACCAAAGTTTTTGAAGATAACTCAGGAGCAATAAATATTGCTAAAAATGGTAACTTTACGAAAAATTCTAAACACATTGAAATACACTATCATTTTGTACATGACAGTGTGACAGGAGATATAATTCTTCCCCTCGACATCGGCACTCGATGTAACAATCGATCCGAAAGGGCTACCGACTGTCGCGCTATGCGAGCGCCGAGCCCCGAAAACCGCCGAGACAAAGGGCCAATAGCGTGACCGCACGCGACGGAACATATCGACCGATAACGACCGGGATCGAAGGTGCGATCGCATGGTAGCAGGACGACCGTGAGACCGACGAACGACGACTCTCTCGTTGGTCTTCAGCGTGGACAGTCCGAATAGATTGTATTAGAACTTGCCCGTCGGTCTTCGGCGTGTAGAGCCCAAGTAATTTGTCTGCCAGAGCGTCAAATTGTACGAGTGTTCCGAATTGTCAATGTGTAAGCGGTAGCAGTCACGTAACCTATCAATAGAGCGTTGTATGTACGGTGTTTCGGATTTGTCAACGTAAAATAGAGATTGTGAGCGGGCCGTACGCTGTACACGGTAGCCGCCACCTAAACTGTAAGTAAGTCTGATTAAAGTAATACGCTTATATAGCTTGTTTATCTCTGCTTTTCTTTTAACTCTCGCAATATCCTTGGGTCTCCCGACGGAACTCCCCTTGTGTTGTCTCATGTTTAGAGTTAAATCGCTAGCCGACTACGGCGTATTAAGAGAATTAGATAGAGTATGAGTTTGTTAGTTCTCACAAAACTAACTGGCGCCCATTTATCGAAATTTAATAGTCGGTTCTTAGAGCCCTGGCAGCCCTTGACCCAGGCCGCGCCAGGTGTCGGCGTTACACGTAAAATTAATTCGTCGAAGGAAATAACGTCGGTCTCATTTGGCGCCCAACGTGGGGCGACGTCGGCAAATTTAATTGTAAATTATTTGATAATTGTAAATTATAATTATACTGGCCAGTGTAAAGTATACTGGCAATGGTAAAATACTTGTAAGAATCTTGATAATTGTGAATTTGGTTAATTGTGGAATTTTAATAATTATAAATTTGGTGAGCAACTCAGGAGACTGAGATCCAAAGGAATTTATTTGTGAAGTCGAGCATGACGAGAAACTGTTCGGATCGTAATAGTTCAGAGAACAATAGCGGCGGAATTCGCTTGTGTGCGACTGAATAAGAAATATAAACATCGAGAATCCTTGACAACACCGGCCGCTCTATCTCGTCACGTTCGACTCTCTTTCACTTAATGCTTGAATAATATTCTACAGCGCTTTCAATTTCGCCTATCGCTTATCGCTTCTGCGTTATTCGATTAATCGTTAACCGATTGATTGAATAATATTCCGCAACGCCTTCAAAGTTTCTTTTATAACAATAATTTATTTTGCTTGTTGCTTATCGCTTGTGTGTTATTTATTATTTATTAATTGATTGATTATTTATCTGTCACCTGAATTATTTAATTGTTATCTGAATATGTGCTTATTTATTTATTGTAATTTTGCGTTATTACCTACTCGCTTATTTAATTTAATTTAATTGTGAATCTTGGCCCGATTATAAAAGTAAACTCGAAATATTGATAAAGTCTTGGCAAGACAAATCGTTGAGGAGTAAGTCCGGAAAACTGTAAACACGATAATTACATGTGTCAATAACGATGTCGGGATTCGGTAATTTATTCTGTGCGCGTTCGGTCAACGGATTTATATCGCTATGAAGTGTTGACGGGGCACATACTTATGTGTTGTTATTGAAAGTCGACAGCATTCCGGTGGCTTGAGTTTGTCTCAGTCACTGACTGATAATAAATATTACATGTTGTTGTCGAAAGTCGACGACATAGCGCGAGTTAGTAAAATAAATTGTCAAATTAAGCATTGGCAAATTGTCGAATAACTAAACCAAAACACATAATTATTGTCAGATAGGGCCCTAGCAAGACTAACGTAGTTTAACGCCATGACGTCTATGTTTATTTCGCCACCTAAACGAACGACCAGAGCCGGAACGAAATTAATAGAAACGAGTAATAAAAAACCGTCAAATGACCAAAGTTCACAAATGTCGCTCAACAAAACGTTTCCAGGAGGGGACGCGTCGAACGTAGACTTACAGATCGGGCCCATCCCGTCGCAAACCATCGAGAACGCGGGGGTGGAGAGCTCGCTCGCCGCTCGAGACTCGAATATGGCCGCTTTGACACAGCGAGCCATTGGTGCCATTCCCAAAATCATTCGGGGGGGGTACGCCAGTGGGTAAAGGAAGAGGTTCGCGAGGGCCGACTCCGACATTTAACGAGAATCCGTGTTGGCAATCATTAGAAATGACGCTCGGGACTGTGACGACGAGACTAGACCATCTTAATATAAAATATGCACGCGTCGAGACTCTCGAAAATAAAATAGACCTGTTTTTGCAAAAAATTAAATATGTTGGGTAATGAAGCGCCGTCCAACTTAGCGTCTAGAGGGGAAAGCGCGACGCGTGGTATAACAGCGAATAACGAGACAATTGATCCCGCGTACACTAGCGACGAAGAAGACAACGAAGTAGAAATTAGTCAGATCAATACCGAGTCGTCAAAAACGGCCGGAAATAGGCAACAAAGTAACCTAATCGACATAAATAAAAAGATACAGATGTTATATCAAAACGTACGTGGGCCACCGCGAGAAAGACCGGCGAGCCCCCGGGAGCTTCGTACCGTATCGTCGGGAGAGCGGACAGAGAAATCAGTACGCGTAGAATCGTCGAACGGCTCGCGGAATATCGACAAAGAGACACAACGGGCAAATCAAAATATGCGAGAAATAGTGTACGGAACCGAGCTATTTGGTAATAACAATGCATGTTAATTAATAACCCGCAAGCTGCGTCATACCCTCGCCGTGTAAATTTTCGGGCAGAAAACCTAATAAATGACAGTAACCGAAATTCGCAATTTATGAATACGGAACGGGGCAATCGACGAGCTAATAGATTCATAGTCGCGGAGATAACCCCCGAAGGTGAACTAGTAAATCAAGAAAATGTAACTGACGAGGAATATCGTCAAATGCGAAATAGATCTGAAACAGAACATAGCGAGACCCGTGCGCCTGACTTCAGATCCTGGCGCGAACAACGATCGCCATCGATTAGGAGGGGAGTTTCTATCGTGGCGTAGTAGCGAATCGGACGATAGCGACGTTGATACTCGAGGAGCTGACGGTTATCAACATGCGCGAGTTCAAAGGAACGCCTCGTCAACAAATCGGTACGGTGGTAGGGAAATAATTCGCCCGCGTACGACCGCGAACTTGAATCGGCCATGAAAATCGGCCGTATCGTCAGAAATTGGAATCTCACGTTTCCCAAAACAGAAAAAGATCCGGAACAATTTTATTAATTTTGAAAGATCAGCTGGCGTGAGCGGAATAAAGAAGGATTTGTTTGTTCCTTGCTTGTCGAGCGTCTTGAGGGACCGTATAGAGCTTGGTATCTATTAAATAAACAACGTTGGCAAACGTGAAAGATTTTACACGCGCTTCCGTTTTCAATGGGCGGTGAAGAAAGACAATGGAGCACTCTTTCTGGAAGTCTGTAACTTAAAATTCGAAAAGGGGGAAACTCTAGCGGAGTTTACTTGTCGAGCACGTCTTATTTTTGAAAGAATGCAGAGTCCACTCATTTCGCGAGCAGCTGAAACAAATTCTCGTCAAATTTAACGCCCAGATTAACCTTTGAAGTCTTAATTTACCTATCCGTGAGTACGACGAATTCTTACATTACTTAAATGAGCGAATTATCTATATAATCGTTCAGTCGAAGCTCAAAGGGAGGGCGCGGAAGATCCCCTAAGTCGGATTTGAGGTGTTTGCAAGATGACACCGACGAGTCCGATATTCAGGTCCGTCGAGGGCGGAAGTAAGCGACGAAGAGAGTACAACCGAGCTGAGGGCGATACAAACAAAACCGCGTAATGTTAAAAGGGAAAATAATTCGACAAACAATACAAAGACATTAGTAAAGGCAGAGGCTTGAAAAAAAATATAGCGACCTTCAAGAAAGCCGCGAAATC